>RYYW01000255.1:0-87717 GCA_013621005.1 Aeschynomene evenia | reverse complement strand
ATTGCTTGATTGTCAGTGTAACTGTGTATACCTAACCATGATATGGAGCCTGATCAACTCGATGTTTATTGTTTCGTGTGCACAGGGACATGGCACCTAGCAGACGTAATAGGGATGACGCTGATGACCACGAGGAGGCAGGGCCGGAGAACGGTGTGACTCCTGAGGCTTTCATGGAAATGGCCAGAGCCATGCACCGCATGGTGGATCATATGACGCAGCAGCCCACTCCCATTCAGCAGACAGTGCAGCCTACGGGTATGGATGCAGAGAATGCCCGTTTTTCTGAGTTCAAGAGGGCGAACCCTTCCCCATTTCTCGGCACTACCAACCCTTCTGAGGCCGAGGATTGGCTAAGGGGTATAGAAGACATCTTCTCTGTGGTTCGGTGTTCCGAGGTCCAGAAGACTCGGTTTGCGGCCTTCATGCTGCAGATGGAGGCTCGTGCCTGGTGGACCGATGCTCGTCGCGCTCATGATGCGGCGGGTGTCCCTATCTCATGGGACATGTTTAAGAGCATGTTCTATGAGAAGTACTTCCCTGAGTCGGTTCGCTAGGAGAAGGAGCTGGAGTTCCTCAGCCTTCAGTAGGGGAACATGACGGTGCCGGAGTACACGGCAAAGTTCGAGGAGCTGATTCGGTTCTCTGAGATCTACCAGGATAATCCCAAGGAATCATGGAAGTGCATGAAGTACTGCTCCAGTCTGAGGAAAGACATCAAGAGGATGGTCAAACACATGAAGATCAAGGAGTACTTCGAGATGGTCGATACCTGCAGGATCGTTGAGGAGACCAGTCGTGCAGATCCTCCCCCGAGGACTGAGGCTTCGAGGAGGGGTTCGGCACCGCAGCAGGCTCAGGTCCGACGCCCAGCCCCCACTCGTTTTCAGCCATATGCTCGTCCACAGCCTCAGCCAGCAGCGTCCAGCAGCCGCGGCACCGCGGGCTCTACCCGCCCCTTCATCCTATGCCACTTGCGGCAAGCTCCACTCCGGGGTTTGTCGTTAGGGCCAGAACGTCTGCTACCGATGCGGCCAGCCAGGACATTACTCCAGAGACTGCGGAGGTGTGGGTTCACAGCCTTCTTCCTCCTCTAGGCCACAGCACCAGGGGCGCGTGTTTACAATCACAGCAGAGGGCGCGGAGCGGTCTGATGATCTCATTAGGGGTAAGTGTGTTATTTTGGGACAATCTTTAGTTGTACTGTATGATTCTGGTGCCATCCATTCATTCATTTCACATGATCATGCTAGGACCCTAGGATTGCATATGTCAGAGCTACCCTTTGATCTATTAGTATCTACCCCTACTGCTGCACCCATTAGGACATGCTTAGTTTGCATGAAATGTAGGTTTCATATAGATGATAGGTCATTCACCTTTGATCTCATTTGTTTGCCCATGTCTGGCCTAGGCATTATCTTAGGCATGGATTGGTTGTCCGCCAATCGAGTCTTGCTTGATTGCCATGCTAAGTCTATTATTTTTCCTTACATTCCTTCTGCATGTGTCACCCCTGTAGACTTATATGTTAGTGCCATTAAGTTAAACTGTTGTGGGGTTATGAGCAATGCCTACGTGTTTCTTGCCGCTAGTGAAATCGAAAAGGGTCAGGTGTTGAGTGAGCTAGCCATAGTGAGAGATTACCCGGAGGTTTTCCCTGAGGATATACTTGAGTTTCCCCAAGCTAGAGAGGTTGAGTTTGCCATAGATCTAATGCCCGGGACTGGACCCATATCCATAGCACCCTATAGGATGTCACCCGGAGAGTTAGCAGAGTTAAAGACGCAGTTGGAGGAGCTCTTGGAGAAGAAGTTCGTGAGGCCTAGCGTTTCACCTTGGGGAGCGCCGGTGTTGTTCGTAAAGAAGAAGGACGAAAGCATGTGTTTGTGCATTGATTATAGGCAGCTGAACAAAGTGACAGTGAAGAACAAGTACCTGCTGCCTAGGATCGATGACTTGATGGACCAGCTAAGAGGCGCACAAGTATTTTCAAAGATAGATCTGAGGTCTGGATACCATCAGATTCGAGTGAGGGATGAGGACATCTCGAAGACGGCTTTCAGGACTCGTTACGGTCACTACGAGTTCACAGTCATGTCCTTTGGACTAACGAATGCTCCTGCAGTGTTCATGGATTACATGAATAGAATCTTTAGACCCTTTTTGGATAGATTTGTTGTTGTCTTTATTGATGACATCCTGATCTATTCAAAGACACGGGAGGAGCATGAGAGCCACTTGAAGGTGGTGTTGGAAGTGCTGAAGGAGAAGAAGTTGTTCGCAAAGCTGTCAAAGTGCGAATTTTGGATGGAGGAGGTTAAGTTTTTGGGGCATGTGGTGTCGAAAGGAGGCATAGTAGTAGATCCTAGTAAGATAGAGGCTGTGATGGCTGGGAGAGACCTACTACGATAACAGAGATTCGAAGTTTTCTGGGGTTAGCAGGCTATTACCGTAGGTTTATCTCAAACTTCTCCCAGATTGCATTACTCTTGACGAAGCTTACTAGGAAGAATGCTTCTTTTGTGTGGACAGGGGAGTGTGAAGAGAGTTTTCTGGAGCTGAAGAGTCGCTTAACCTCGACTCCAGTGCTTACACTACCAGACCCCAGTGAGCCCTTCGAGGTTTACTGTGATGCTTCAGGAAAGGGGTTGGGTTGCGTGCTAATGCAGCATCGCAAGGTTGTGGCATATGCTTCACGGCAGTTGAAGCCACACGAGCTTAATTACCCGACTCATGACTTGGAGCTGGCGGCAGTAGTGTTTGCCTTGAAGATGTGGAGACATCACCTCTATGGAGTAAGGTTTGAGGTGTTCTCTGATCACAAGAGCCTAAGGTACTTGTTTGATCAGAAGGAGTTGAACATGAGGCAAAGGAGGTGGATGGAGTTCCTGAAGGACTATGACTTTCAGTTGAACTATCATCCAGGAAAGGCGAACGTGGTGGCAGATGCTTTGAGCCGTAAGACGGTGAGTGTAGCTCACATGATGGTTAGAGAAGCAAAGCTCATAGAGGAGTTTAGGAACCTTGACCTTAGAGTGACCTTTACCCCCACCAGCGTTAGAGTGAGCCATCTTCAGGTATCCAGTGATTTCTTGAGGGAAATAGCTAGAGCCCAACAGGACGATGAGGAGTTTGGAAAGGTGTTAAAGGCAGTTAGTGAGGGTAGATTGCAGGGCTTCCGGAAAGATGGAGATGGGCTATGGAGATTCGAGGGGCGTGTATGTGTACCTGCGAGTGGTGACCTTCGGAGAGCGATCTTGGAGGAGGCTCATAAGAGCCATTTCACCATTCACCCTGGAACGGATAAGATGTATCAGGACTTGCGGAAGATTTTCTGGTGGCAGGGACTGAAGAGGGATGTTGCAGAATGGGTTAGCAGGTGTTTGGTTTGTCAGAAGGTGAAGGCGGAACATAGGAGGATGCCAGGATTGCTGCAACCGCTTAGTGTGCCTGAGTGGAAGTGGGAGAGCATATCCATGGACTTCGTGTCTGGATTGCCAAGGACGCAGGCGGGCCACGATGTTGTGTGGGTCATTGTTGATCGGCTGACCAAGTCGGTTCATTTTCAAGCGATCAGGATGACTTACCCTTTGGAGAAGCTGGCAGAAATCTATGTCAGGGAAGTGGTGAGGTTGCATGGGGTGCCAAAGACGATAGTCTCGGATCGTGATCCGAGATTCGCGTCTCGCTTCTGGGGAGCTTTCCAGAAGGCTCTAGGCTCAGAGTTGAGTATGAGCACGGCATACCATCCTCAGACGGATGGACAGTCGGAGAGAACTATCCAGACATTGGAGGACATGTTGAGGGCATGTGTTTTGGATGGAAAAGGAAGTTGGGATAAGTTACTGCCCTTGATAGAGTTCTCTTACAAAATAGCTACCAAGCAAGCATAGGGATGGCGCCTTTTGAGGCTTTATATGGAAGAAAGTGTAGATCACCCCTATGTTGGCATGATCCCGGTGAGGCAAGTGTGTTAGGACCCGACCTTGTGAGGGAGACATCGGAGCAAGTGAAGAGGATTAGGGAGAGGATGCTCGCGGCCCAAAGCCGCCAAAAGAGCTATGCAGACCGAAGGAGGAGACCCTTAGAGTTTTCTGTAGGCGAGCATGTCTTTTTGCGAGTTACCCCCACGATAGACATAGGGAGAGCCATGAAGGTTAGAAAGCTAAGCCCTAGGTACCTTGGTCCTTTCGAAATTCTGAGTCGTGTCGGGCCAGTCGCTTACCGAGTGGCCTTACCTCCCAATCTTTCAAACTTGCATAATGTCTTTCACGTCTCTCAATTGAGAAAGTATTATTCCGATCCTAGCCATGTCTTAGAGCCGGAAGAGGTACAACTAAGGGATGATTTGACGTTTGGATTGCCCCCTATGAGGATCATTGACCGCGGCGTCAAGAGATTAAGAAGTAAGGAAGTGCCTTTGGTCAAAGTGGCTTGGGGCGGAGGTCGGTTGGAAGACTTCACCTGGGAATTGGAGGACGAGATGCGTCGCCAATTTCCACATATGTTTACAGGTACGAATTT
This sequence comes from Aeschynomene evenia, assembly GCA_013621005.1. Lineage (NCBI taxonomy): Eukaryota > Viridiplantae > Streptophyta > Magnoliopsida > Fabales > Fabaceae > Aeschynomene > Aeschynomene evenia. The sequence continues at coordinate 83,190 of RYYW01000255.1, read as the reverse complement.
CGGGACGAAATTCTTTTTAGGGGGGAGAAATGTAACACCCCGAATTTTATTAAGTTCTAATTAAGTGAAAATTGAGAGTAATTGACCTTAGTTAGAAATTTAATTAAGTTTGAGTGGATAAGTTTCTCCTTAATAAACCTTTATGTGTTGTATGTGTTTGAATTGTATGTATTTATATGTTATATTAAATGTTTTAATGATACATGAGGGTAGAAATGATGTATGTATGAGTATGGCACGAGTTGGGACGATTTAGAAGTGTTTTGGGGCAATTTTCCAGCCCAGTAATCGATTACCACGGGCTGGTAATCGATTACACTGCACAAATTTATGAATCTGTGCATTTTTACAGCCTGTAATCGATTACATATTCGTGTAATCGATTACAGACTGCGCAGTTAGAGTTTTTAGTGCGTTTTTAGGTCAAGAGTGGGTTTTTAGTGCGTTTTTAACACTTCAGATCACTCTTGGCAGCCTCCATCAATTCTTGTGCCTCCATTCTACTCTCTCCCTCTCTCAAACTCAAAAACCATAACCCTTTCACAACCCCAAATCCATATCAACTCTCATCCAACCACAAAACAAACCATATATTCATAATCCTCTCTTCAAATAGAACACTTCTACCGTTTTCGTTTTTGAAAGAAGCCATTCTTGTACCGTTCGTGGGGCTAGAGGGAAAGTGAGAAAGAAAGGGGTGTCTTTACGCATAGCATGGGAGGTCTACGAGAGGTAGGGGTTCTAGACATTCAATATTCACTGTGTTTTCATGCATAATGATGTATGTTTGTTGATATTATCGTTGGTGTTCGTTTTTCCCATTATGGTTCATAAAAGGGTTACTTTTACCGATTGAATTTCAAAAAGAAACTGTTTTATGGATGTAAAAGTGTTTTCAAAATTATTCCACCGATTGTTTCTTTGTTGTCTGTGTTTTCTACCGATTGGGATGATTCTAGATCTGAGTTTTAGCCATTGGCTTATAAAAATTATGTTTTTGAAACCCTAGAATCTGATTTCTCGCGTTCGTAATCGATTACACGGGTTCGTAATCGATTACGAGCTGAGAATTTCCAATCGCGAGCAAACATGGCATTCTGGTAATCGATTACAGGGTCTCTGTAATCGATTACAACGCTGCAGATTTTACGAAAATTAACTGTTTTGACCCTTTTGTGAATCCTAATGTGTTCTACGACCCATATGAGTGTTATATACGATTTGTGCATGATTTATATATGTTGGCATGATTTATTATGTATGTTTTCATGTTGTTATGTGATGTATTGATGCTATATATGTATATATACCCTGTAAGACATTAATAACGGCAAAGACGTCAAAAGGGACGCAAAGACAAAGTTACAGTTTAATAAAACACTCCCGTCTTTGGATATTGATGGGGTTGTAAATCAAGGGATGGCAACCTTGGTGAATAGCCTCATTGGTAGAAGAAGACGGTACCCCCTCTCCCCATAGTATAGGATGAGCTCATGCCTAGGGGCCGGTGATGTGGAGGAATACAGGAGGGTGGGCAGTGCCAAAGATTGATTAATGCAAGATAAAGTTGTTTGGCTAAATGTATTATGTTATCTTATTGAGTTATCAATTGTATATGTATAAGAGCACTAGCACACTACACCAAGACTTTATTTATTTATGCCATATTGACTGCTTAATTAAAATGGATAAGACGCACTTAGGTAAGACGTTCCGGGACAAGAGTGTTTTGAAACTAATAACCGAAATGAACTCATTCATGCTTCACTTATTTTATAATTAAACCCGGGGCGGCTTCCTCTACTGAGTCACTTCCCAGTGCTCACCCTATGTTTTTCCCCCATATTATAGAGGAGCAGACAGAGCAGGACCATGGAGCTAGCGAGGAGCAGGCCCAGCCTTAGTTTTATTTTTCAGTCTTCCGCTTCATAGACTTATATACATTGATTTGCATTTCAGTTATGGATTCATTTCAGTTGTTTGAGTTATTTATTTTAAGTCCAGACCTATGTTAGCCGGCAGCTTTTTATTTGACATGTATTTATGGTGGAGTCTCATAAGTCATTGCCTTTGGCTTATGGGATAAAGCCTAATATTTATTCTTTGTGTGTTCATTGGTTGTTGGGAGTTATTTATTTGATTGACTATTCAGTTTATATCTTGGCATGGCTTATTATTTATCGACTATGTATACCGCAAAGCCCTTATTTTTATATCGTAAACGAATTGCGAAAATTTTACTCCCGTCTATTTTCCGCGTATTTATTTTAAAGTAAAGAATAAAACATGATAACAGAAGGTGACCCTTATGAAATAACCTAAAATGACTTAAGCATTAAGGGCTATCTAGTAGGGGGTTACACGATGCCCATGTTGTTCATGGTAGCTGCAGTATAGACCTCGGTTTGTGTTTGCCCTTGTTCTTACTGGCCTGGGCCTGGGCAACCGTTCAGTCTGCTATATCTCTTTGTACACCTCCCCAATCGATCGTGACAAGGGGGTGTAGTTGGAGCATTTTCCCCTTGTAGAGGCCCGATCATGCTTCTCCGACCTCTGCCTGTCCTCCCTAGGCTTCTGAGGTCGGGATTTTTCCGCTCTTCTCTCCTCGTTTTTATCTTCTGCTGATTCCCTTTCCATTTTTGCCATCATGGCCTCCTCGGCTCTGATGAACTCGGCCGCTCTGTCCTGGATTTCCTCCATGGTCGTTGGCTCCGACCTGGAGAGGGACTCGGCAAAAGGAGACTAGCGGAGTCCGTTAATCAAGAGGGTAATTGCATTAGAGACATGCAAATCCCTCTCCAGGAGCGCTTTAGCATTGAACCTCTCAGCGTCTCTCCCTGCTTCTGCTTGATATTCATGAGGCTTACAGCGGATCTCGGCTTTGTTTTCCTGGTTGTGAAATGAGCCAGGAATTGAGCAGCAAGGTCTGCGAAGCAATGGATTGACCTTGGCGGAAGACGGTTATACCATTTCAATGCCGTCTTCAGCAAGGTAATAGGGAACGCTCGGCACCGTTCCTCATCCTTCGCTCCGTCATAATCCATTCTGGATTTAAAAGCCTCCAGATGCTCCTCGGGGTCAGTGGTCCCATCGTATTTGAGTCCCGGTGGGGTCCGACCTTGGGGCATCTTGTACTTCAAATATGTGGGGCCAGCGGCCCTTCAGCTTTGAACGTGAGCCCTCCCCCCTTTCCTCCGCCCGTACTTCGATACTCGGTGTAGGTAAAGGAGCGCTCTCGCTCTTCATGGTAGTTCTGGGACTGCTTGTCCCTTTCTTTCTCTCCGGATTTTCTCGACCTCTCCTGACGATCATCGCGTTCCCGAGATCGATGTTGCTCATCGGATCTCGGTCGCTCTTGCTTCTTCTCCCGAGAATGTCCATTCCGACCATTCCTGGCCGGATCTTTATGCTCCAGCTCCAGCCTCCGGAGGCGCTGGGCTAGGTCCTTGACTTTTTCTCGCTCGTGTAGGAGCTTCTCTTCCACCTTCTCGTTTCGGCGTTCCTCCCTCCAGAGTTGATCCTCCAAAGGAAGTCGCTTCACCATTTCTTGCTCCAACAATCGGAGGCGCACATCGGGATCAGCGGAGGGCCCGACTTCGTTGTTTCCAGCAACCGTGCTGGGCTGCTGTTCAGCTTCAGCTCCCCCTGTTCCTCCGAGGTTCAACTCATTCTGATTTGGGGGGGGGGGGGGCTGAGGTTGAGATTGGTCGGTCTCGTGGACCGTTTCACAGTGTCCGTCTTGCGTTCCTTCCATCCGGTGTCCTGGTTCTCCTAGGTGGACGGGGCGGGCGGTAGTCTTTGTTCTAGCCAGTTTCTCGTGTTTGCTTCGGTCCCTTAGAAGGTAAACCGACCTTGAAAAGGTGTTGTGGTGGGTCCCCGGCAACGGCGCCAATGTTCCGTACCTTTGACTGAGGTATGAACTGTCGCCGGAATCTGACTCCTCGCACAGCTACTCTCCAAGGTGCTGGGGGTGTTTTCCCTGAAAAGACTCCGAAGCTTAAGTCAGTATCAGTGTAAGTATGAGAACTCAACTGAAAGCGTACCTGATACTGCGATGGGACACCCTATTTATAGAGGGGGATTTGGAGCCATTTCCGTGCCGCTCACGCCGCACTACTCGGGATAACGGCCTCCCCGCTTTCCGCGGCGTGCAGAGTCGTCCCGCGTAGTGTCGATCGTGGCTCCGGGTTTTTCGGCGTCGCTATCCGCTCGCTTCTTGTCGCCGCCCTAATCGGAGCCTGATCTTATCCGACCTTAGGTCGGGTCATGGGCCGGTTCCCGGGTCCTGCTCTGGATCCAAGTCCTTTGGGCCACTGACGGTTATTGGGCCTTGAAGGTATAATGAGCCTCGATCTGGACTCGCCCATCGTGGGGTCCGAGGTCTGACCTTGGGCCTTATCTGGGTTCACTCTCTTGGGCCCTTTTTTGGGCTAATCATTGAAATCTCAAGCTGGGCCGCCGGATTGGGCCACAATCCGAGGTGTGAACAAATGAGAAATTCAAAGCTCACGTAGTTCTATCAAAATGATTCTTATTTTTTTTTTATTCTTATTTATATATATATATATATATATATATAGTAGATATTTATATATTTAGAAAAGGAGAATTAATTTTTTTGTTATTTTTTTAATTTTGTGAAGAAAATATATTATTTTGTAAGGTTTAAGTTAGTACATGACTACTCAATAAACCTTTTGATGAAGGTAATATCTATCACTCAATCATCATTTCAATTTTTTATTTAAAAAGAAATAACAACAATATAATAAAATTAAGAACAATAAAAGCAACACAACAACAACCACAATAACAACACAACAACAATCACAATAACAACAACAACAACAACAATAATAATAATAATAATAATAATAACAATAATAGTAATAACTAAAAAAGAAAAGCTTAAATGGGCTCTGATCCAACACTACCCACATACACACCTATGCCCAATCTGATACATGTACATGGTCTACACAAATTAGGTTTAGTGTTGTGTGTGAGAGAGAGGGGTAAAGAGGATGGGAGAGAGAAGCAGAGGCAGCGGTGCTGCCATGGATAAAGAGAGAGAGAGAAAGAAAGCCGCGGCAGCGGCGGCGCAGAGGAAGGAGAGAGAGAGAAGCAGAGGCAGCCGCCTCGGGTGGAGGGAGAGACGAAGGCCACGGCCTTCGCGACCGCCGGGGTTGATACGAAGAGCCTCGAGGCGCCGCGAAGAGGTGAGAGAGAGAAAGATCCGGGGAGGGAAGAGAGATTGGGAGGTCGGCAGACCAAGGGAAGTTGCGTCTTCCGCGGCTTCCAAGGCAACGCGCAGGGTAGGGAGGCGGCCGGCGGCTTCAGGCGTCGCGAAGGAGAAAAGGGAAGTCGCGATCCCTGCATCTTCCATGGAGGCTGGCGGGCTCAAAGCTATTACCACTACTGGGTCACACGGCGGGTACCACCGGCGCTGCTGCCGAGGTTGCTGGTCAGTAACGATGTTGATGGTCAAGGTAAGCGACTGGTCTTATTTCTCTGTATTCTCTCTTTTTTTTTTGTATATTATTATTATTATTTTTTGGTTATGAACGAAGATGATGCTTATGGATCTATGATGAAGATGCTGAAGTAATGTTGTGATGATGATGGTGAATCGAAGATGATGATGAATGGTCCTGTTTTTTTTTTTTTTCTATTCTTATCTTTCTCTCATTGATTATTTACAAGGTGTAGACTGTAAAATTTGGACACTGGTTGTAATTAGACTGTGTGACTGTGAATGTGTGTGATTCTGGATGAACATTAATTTTCTGGAAATGAAATTGAACATATGCATTATATTTACATGTTGAACATCAAAATATACCTGGATTAACTTTAGTTATTGATTATTAATTTTTACTATGCAAATATCCTTTGTCATAGAAAAATTAATTTTATGATTTAATTAAGCCAAATGCTTGATCATAATTAAACCCTTCTTCATAGTTGCTCAGAAATTGTCTCTTTGATTTCCTCTGTCCTGATCTTGTCCTCTTCCAAGAATTTCTGAATGCTCTCTTCCTCTCCTTTCCTCAATCAGCCTTCTCCTCTATTTATTACTTTCAAAATTTATTCTGATGCTAAATCTGACCAGCAAAATTATAGAAACAGCAGAGGTTGTTTGTCCAACAATGTTATTGGGAAGTTCTGGTCTTTCTTGAGCATTGGAAAACATAGAAAAGAGTGACTTTGGGTTCAGCCATTAGGGAACAACAGAAGCAAGAATGTGGAAGCAAAGATGCCATATATTTTTATTTATTTATTTCTTATTATCATTATTTTATACAAAAATATAAAAAAAAACTGAGATAAAAGAAAAATAACAAATGAGTTAAAATGAAATGGGTTGCGTTAAAAAAGGGTTGGGTTGGATTCAAAAAATGATTTTTTTTTTAAAAGATGACAAATATAAAATGGGCTGAGAATAAAAATGGGTTTAATCAAGATAAATGGATTTTGTTTTTTTGTATCAAGTGCTCTCTTTTTTTCTTTTTTACAATAAAAATGTTATTATAAAATGGATTATCAACAAATAATGGACTCAAACAATAAAAATGTTTTTTTATATATATAAAAATTGGGTGCTGACAAACTTCAGAGTCACTTTCTTCCCAGGTTATATATACTTGTTTCTTATTCTCTAATAGCATTGGACATTTAACTTTGGTGAAGGCCTTAAGAGCAATACGATTCTTGTTCGTGTCATCTTCTTCAATTTGAATAAATCTATACTAATATATAAAGTGGATACCAAAATAAAACTGTTATTTTGGTGTCCACACTCATTCTCCTATTTTAACATACGTGGCCTAATCTAAAGCACACATTTAGATCAGCAACTTCCCACTCACTTAACTCCTCTCAAACACAGTGTCTAGATGACTCAAATGAAAACCAACTTCCCCCACTCTTTAACTTCTCCCACTCTTTTTCACGCTGACACCACTCATGTCCTTTTTCCTCGGTTCTATCACGCAACCCCTCCATCTCGGCAGTTTCATTTCCAAACCAATTCACTATTATCATATCCATTTCCTCTTTTCTCCCCTAATTACTCAAATCAAAGGGACACCCACAAAACAGTACTCACTAACCATGGAAAATCTGTCCTCAAATGTCGCGAGGGGAGAAAGAGAGAGATCCAGCAAGGGAAGAGAGAGAGAGGGACCGAGAGGGAGAAAGGAGCCGCGAGTCCCGCGTCCGATGCTACTAGGTGTGCCTCGCTTTGCCGCTGTGTCGGTGCTAGTATCGCCGACGGTGGTGGTGAAGGTAATCCTCTCTGTGTCTCTTGCTCTTCTGCTTCTTTTTTTTTTTGGTTAACTTATTCTTTTTTTTTTTTTTGTATGATGATGTTGTAGGATGAACATGCTTCTTGCTTCCTCTGCTCTTGCTCAATGAATTTTCCAGAGTGTGGGATGTATGTGTTATGTATTGTAGTTCTATGTAAATGATCATTCCTCTCCTCCATTTACAGTTTTCAATTTCGTTGAGGGAGTGGAAAATAAATAACTCTGGTTGGTTCAGTCTATTCAGCGCTGCAAGAAGTGGAAAATACTTTAATGTTACATGTCAAGAATCAAAGACCAGTTATTTGAAACCAAAAGTAACAGGTTCAGATCGATGACCATAACGCCGGTGTTGAAGTAACAGGGCCTTCAGCCCGCGAAGGTGAGGGATAGTGAAGGATTGAATTTTATTAAATGTCATACCACACCGTTCTGAGAATAAAGTTCTTATATTATCATTATTGGGGTTGTAAAATTTGTTGCAATTTTTTTGTGGTTGTAATTGGTGATTTTTTGGGTAATAGCATGGGTACAAGGATGAGAAGTACAACACGAAGGTGAAGGATGAAGAAGGGTGCCCTGCCTTTTCTCTGCTCAACAAGGTCATTGGTGAGGCCATCAAACATTCCATTGGTGAAACTCATCCCGTAATATCTTCTTCATAAGTTTGTTATTTTGTGTTTGCAATTTGCATCTTTATCATAAATTCATATTTGTAAATGGAATACTTATGGTTGCGTTGCTGATTATTAAATTCAATTGGAATTTTGGATTTGGGAATAAGAAAATGTTCATGCTTGAATAATTGTTAATAAATCTTTTGTAATAATAAATCGTGAACACAATATAACCAAAAGTTAATTATTGAGAGGAAACACATGGTACTTTGTTGACCCTGGTCAATGGATTTGCTTCAGATGGTTATATTTTCTTCCTACCAGTATTTATACTCTGTTGGTGAAATATGATAGAGTTGGAATATAATCTTAAGCACCTCACCCGGATACTGCCAATGGCTGCCTCATTGGGGAACTGGAAGTGAAGCAACAATGATGTTTCCTTTCTTAATTTCTCACGTTACCTTCTTTTCATTTCACAACACTATTTCTTCCTCTCCAAAATTATTTTTGTTTCTCTCTTCTCATTTCAGATCTTCTTCTCTTCCTTCCCTTTTCATTTGCTTTTGGTTTCTACAAGAATAAGAGGAATATAATTGCAGGGCATACTCTAGCTTTTTTTTGTAATATGTCATATACATATATATATACTCTTGACTCCTATGTACACAGATAATGACTCTTGGCTTCTACATTTTTTCAATGTCTTTTCATTCATTTCTTCGGAATTTATTTCTTATGTTGTACTACTGGGAAATTGTGATATCCATTTTATTACCAAAACAAAGGGAAGGAAACAACTATTTCCTTTTTTGGCTGTTGACCCCATTATCAATATCTTCTCATTTTTTGTAATTTGTAGAAGAACAAGTGAAAAACAATGAAACCATAATCTTTCAATTTTTTATAGAGCACTTTCTTTTAATTTTCATTTTTTTTTCTTTTTGAGCAATGTTTATGTACATGGCTTCTACACATATAATTGTATAAAAGAGAAGGGAACTGTTCTAATAATTTTTTGGCTTTTGACTTTCTTTTTTCAAGAATAAATGCAAAGGAAGAACATTTGTAATTATTGACTCCTACAAAAACAATAAAAAAGGGAAGAAATCGAACCACCATCTCTTAATACTTTCATAGTGCTTTGTTGTTTAATATCCTTCATTTTGTATTGATACATTTATAATTGGAAAAGCTTAATAAAAAGTCAATCAATCTAGCTTTGTCAAGTGCGGTGAGACCATTCAAAGATCTGCAAAAAACATTTCGTTACCAACTTCACGGCCATCGGATATCGTTAGGATGAGGTATGACCGGTTGAGGAGCATTGCAGGGAAGGTATAAACTGTTGTAGGTGACTTGGCTACACAAGGAGAAAGGTTTCAGAGTTTGCTGAGTTGGAGAGATCCAAGGGCTACTACATTGTTTGTGACATTCTGTCTTTTTGCTGCTATTGTTCTTTATGTTACTCTATTTCAGGTTGTGTCTCTTCTTACTGGATTCTATGTTCTGAGGCACCCAAGATTCAGACACAAACTTCCATCAGTGCCAATCAATTTCTTTAGGAGGCTGCCAGCAAGATCAGATAGCATGCTGTGAGAATGGATTATTATGGACTATGGATTGTTGCTTTATCGCTTATTTGGACAATGTTGAGGAAAAAAAAACTATGTAAATTTTGTCCACAATAGAAAAGCGACTTGACAGGCACGAGAATGTTGAAAAATGGACTATACAGATATATGAGTGTTGCGTAGGGAAAAAGTGTTACGTAACGAAAACAATAGAAATAGTGCCTGTCGAGTCGCTAGTCTTGATAATTCTAATTCATGCTCTTGAAGTTTTCCGAACAAGATTGGAAGTGACATTGTTGCCAAATCTCTAGATTCTATGATAGCGGTGACTTTTGGCTGCTATTCCCTACTTAAACATCTCAACACTTTATTAACCAAATCATCATTTGAAAAATGTTTTCCAAGATATGCAAGATGATTGATTATATGAGTGAATCTAATTTGCATGTGTTGAATGCTTTCCTTGGGATTCATTCTAAATAATTCATACTCATGTGTAAGAGTGTTGATTTTTTATCTCTTCACTTCACACGTTCCCTCATGAACAATATCTAGAGTATCCCACATTTCCTTTGCGGATTTACAGTTGGATATTCTAAAGAACTCATCATGTTCTAGGGCTGAGGTGATAATGTTTTGGGCTATTCGATCATAAATGTAAAATATAATTTTTAAAAGATAATTATTTAAATAATAAAATAATTATCTTAATAAAAGGTAAGATAATACAAAATATATATTTTCTATTTAATATTTTTAGGTAATTAATAGAAATATATTTTATATAAGATAATTAATTCTAAAAAATAATTAAGTAGACTAACAAAGGATAAAAAGGTAAAATTATATTATAAATACTCAAATTTCCTTCTTTCAATCAATTTTACACTTACAAATATAAGGAGGATTAAGTTTTCATTCCTCTTCCTTCTTCTCCAAGATCTTCTTTTTCCCTCCCCTCCAAACTCCCAAACAAAGCCTTAGGTTTTGTTTAGGAGTTGTGGTTTGGAGGGGAATGGAAGAGAGAGAGAGAGATTTTGAGCGAAGAGATTATGTTTAGGAGTTTCAAAAATTAAGGAATGAGGAGTTTGGAATATTTATGAAATCCTCCTAAACCCTCAATTCTCCCTTATTTTGGGTATTTTAAAAGACATTTAAAAGTCAAAATATTATTTTATACTTAATATTTTTTTCATTTTATCCTTAAAACTCAAAACAACATTTCTTTCAAGTTGTGATTGTGCATCAATTTTATAGTTACATTAAAAAAATAAATTGCATGTTACTATAATATAAATTTTATTTTCTTATAATTTTTTTTCATAGGTCTTATTGAATAAAATCCTGATGAGAATATCAATTTGTAAATGATTATTTTATAGATGAAAAATTAAAGGATGCATATTTTTTAATAGTAAAAATATGTTGTAATATATAATTTTTAAAAGATAATTATTTAAATAATAAAATAATTATCTTAATAAAAGGTAAGATAATACAAAATATATATTTTCTATTTAATATTTTTGGGTAATTAATAGAAATATATATTTTAAGTTCTAAAAAATTAATTAAGTACATTAGTAAAGGATAAAAAGGTAAAATTACATTATAAATACTCAAATTCTTTTCCTTCAACCAATTTTACGCTTACAAACATAAGGAGGATTAAATTTTCTTTCCCTTTCCTTCCCTCCCTCTTCCTTCCCCTCCAAGGCCTTCCCTCCCTTCCAAACTCTCAAATAAAGCCTTAGAGAAGGAACTACTGCAATAACCGGTGTGGCGTGGCAGCAGTTGCGACGAGATAGGCAGAAGCAAGGCGGCGCAGTGACAGCAGGCGGAACCGAGTGCGGCAGCGATAGCCGCGAGACAGACAGAAGCGAGCAGCGAGCACAGTGCAACGATAGCAGGCGGCAACAAGATTGGCGAAAAGGAGAGAGCACGACGCGGCGCGACAGCAGACGGTGCACGACTCACCGTCAGCAAGAACGCAGGAAGGAGAGGGGATTGGAGGAGGCAGCGCCGTTGGTTTGATGCCCTATTAGTTTTCACTCATTCACCCTTGCATACGGATAAAAAAAGGTCTATAACCAAAACGCACATTTGATTAAAATTGTTAAGACTAAAATCGTCTTAAATAAAAATCACAATTAAATTATAAAATATTTAGAGACAGTTAAAACTCGTCTAAATCTGAAAACTAAAACAAATAGAGGGCAAACCCCATCTATAAATAAATAAATTTTTTAATCTAACAAATACCAAATTATAAACTATGGAATTCGTCTTTAAATTTGTCTATAACAATTTTCTCAAATGAAAAAAAAATCGAGAACGGAAATAATATGGCACCAACATTTATAGACAAATTTATAGATGAATTAAAAAAACAATTTTTTTCAACTTTTCTTAACCCGTCTCAAACTTTGTCTAAAACTTAGTAAATAAAATTGCCCTTAACATTGTTAACTTTTTCCATCTATGGATCTTACGATGACTGACTTTTGATATTGTCTGGGACCAGTTAAGATATTTTCGATTGTCAAGGACCACATTGTTTGAGCTGAAATTATCAAGGACCACTTTGGGGGTTTACTCTTATTTTAAAGTGAAGATCAAATTTAAAAGTTTGGTAAAAAAAATGATTAAATAGTACCTAAAATGTGATTATGATTGTATGATTTTGTTACTGTTCGCTCATTTATTGCTTTGAAACCTTTCGTATTTGTATTGAAAAAATCAATCATAATAAGATTTGGAATCACTAAATTGTGGACTCAACTGCATAAATGTAATAAGTATGGAAAATGAAAGATTGATGAATTTAATTTAGACAAAACACCCAAATTAGTCCCTATAAAACTTCTCATCAAACAAAGTAGTCCTTCTAGAATCAAAAATTCAAAATACATCCCTCCAGAATTAAAATGTCGGACAAATTGATCCTCCAAGAAAAAATTAGACAAATTAATCCCTCAAGATTCATGGAAATTGTCAAATTAGTCCCTACTAATTAAATATTTTGGACAAATTAATCCTCCAATTGTAGGAACCAATTTGACCATTTCCATGAATCTTAAGGGACTAATTTGTCTAATTTTTTTTGGAGGACCAATATGTCCGGCATTTAAATTTTGGAGAGATGTATTTTAAATTTTTATTCTGGAGAGACTAATTTGTCCGATGAGAAGTTTTGCAGGGACTAATTTTAGTGTTTTGTCTTTAATTTATTAGCTCCTCTTTCTTCCTCTCTAATTTACTACCTCTTCCTTCTTCCTCTCTCCATGTATTTTTCACATTGTGGACTCTGTTATATCTTAACATGACGGAAGTATTATTATCAAGAGAGAACGTAAAATACATATTCCATCTATAGTGTATTATATCAAGAAAATGATATTACATAAGACACAATTTACAAACTTTAGTGTATTTAATACATATTAATTACTATACATAATACACATTCAGTAACATATGAAAAATTGTATTTCATAACACATTATACTGATGAGAACATGAACCAAGAGCAAGTCTCGGATCTGAATACTGATGCTTCTGACGTTCAGAAGCATGGAAATATTGTTCAAGAAGTTCAGAAGCTTAGAGTTAATGATCAGAAGCTTGGAGCAGGAGCAGCGCAGGATCAGAAGCTTGGGACTCAAAATTGTGAGGATCATAAGCAACAACTATCAGAACTTCAGAAGTTAAGAGAGGACGGATTAATTGATCAACAATCTGAAGATGCAATCGAAGGAATTGGAGGGCCAGTAACTCGAACCAAATCCAATAGGGCAAAAGAAGCATTAAAGGAATTAATCACCGCATTATTCGTGAAGAGTCCAAGTGGGAGTGAATTAAAATTCAAGATCATTCAATGCATTGTGGACGGAAGGAACTAATATTGCACATGTGAAAACTCTTGCAATTTCTTTTCTTTATTTTCTGAGTTTTCTTTGAGCTTAGAGTTTTATTTCCTAAAATTAAAATAAGATAGTGCAGCCTTAGGATTTTGTAACGGCTGAAGCTTAATTGTTAGTTTTGTTTTCATTGCAAGTGATTCTTAAATGACACACTTAAATCTTGTGAGTGGAGTCATTAAGAACACACTTCAACTTTATTATACTTTCCTTTAAATACCAGCTTTTGAGCTGAAGAATAACAACTTATGTTCATTTTGATTTTCAAAAATTTGTGAGTGATTCTCATTGTTCTTCAAGAAGAATATTCAGACTTATCAAAGGTAACTTCCATTTCCTTTGTGGCGTCTCAAGACCTATCTCAAAATCCTTTTTGAGTGGCGTCTAACACCTTAAACCATTTCCAACCTTCTATCTCTACCCCATTAAAACCATCCCATGTTTTCTGTTCTCTATTTCCCCTCTAAGTTACAGAACCAAGTTCCTCGTTTTGAATTAATCAAAGGCATCATAGATCACATAAAAACTTCTACAAACACTAAAGACTGAAGCTCCGCTGACAATTACTTCAGAAGCATCAATAGATCAAGCTGCAGGGACTTCAGAAGCATCAGAAAGACACTCTGTCGCAACTTCAGAAGCATCAGAAGTCATGCCGCATCAAGTCCAAAAGCAAGAATCTAACTTACTTTCAAAGAGGCTCCTAAGACGATCAAGAATTCAATTGGGGTTCCTACTAGAAACCTCATCAAGTGGTTATCAGAGCTTTATTAGGAGTTTCCGGTGGTAATATCTTTTTATTTACTGGGAATTTTAACAAGTAAAAAAAAAGGAAGTAATAAAAAAAAAGGGAATATCATTCTGTTCTTGGGGACTTGTTTTAACTGCAAGTGGTGTCATTCAGTGGGTTACTATAAACAATCAAAGGATTTTGTCTTAGAAATCACAGAGGAAGTTTTTGCTTATCTTGTTATAGTCTACTTGATTGAACTGTGAGAATCAAAAGAGGTAAAAGGCTAGAGTGATTACATATGTGGTCATAAAAGCCAGAGACCAAATTGAGTGAAACACGTGTGTGTGTGTAAACATGAGTGAGTGGCTGTGAGGATTCAATCTTTTGTTTTACTAATCTTGTTCTTTTTATAAGCATGGCAGAACCAAATGATGGAGTCAATGCTTTACAAATGCAAGCTTTGACTAGACATATGGAGAGATTAATGGAGCAGTTTAGAGAAGAGGTGCACGAAAGGATGGATCAACATCAACTTGCAAATCCAGGAGAATGGAGGAATCACAACAGAATTGAGGGAGTCAAATTATCAATTCCACCTTTCCAAGGGGGAAGTGATCCAGAAACTTACCTTGATTGGGAGCTTAAAATTGAACATGTGTTTACATGTAACACATATTCGGAAGCTCAGAAGGTTAAACTAGCAGCGGCTGAATTCTCCAAGTATGCTTTAACTTGGTGGAACAAATTGCAGAGAGAAAGAAGGCAGTTTGAAGAACTTTTGGTGGATACTTGGACAAAAATGAAGAGGCTTTTGAGGAAGAGATTTGTACCTGCAAGCTACAACAGGGAATTACAAAACAGACTCCAGAGGCTATCCCAAGGTAGCAAAAGTGTTGAAGAATTCTACAAGGAATTGGAGATGACTATGATGAGAGCTAATGTTGTAGAAGATCTTGAGGTAACAATGGCTAAGTTTTTTACTGGTTTAAATACTGATATTAGAGATGTGGTGGAGTTGCAGGAGTATAGTGATATAGAAGAGTTGGTTCACAAAGCAACTCAAGTAGAGCAACAAATTAAAAGGAGAAGCTTGGCTAGGAGGAGTGTTTCACACTCAAGTTGGAAAGATCGATCCAAGAAGGAGGGAGGTTCATCATCTTCGGATCAGAACCTAACACAAAATAAAGGGAAGGAGGTTCAGAAACATTCAGAACCGCATCAGAAGTATTCAGACTCGCATCAGAAGCATGGAACCAGCAACATCAAATGTTTCAGATGCTTGGGGCGTGGACACTATGCATCCAATTGCCCGAACAAAAGGGTGATTGTGTTGAAAGAAAGTGGGGAATATACTAGTCAATCAGAGGCTAGTAATGATGAAGAAGACGAGGAAGAAGGTTCTGAAGGCAATGAGGAGGAGATACCAGCACCTGAGGGTGAATTTCTCATGATAAGGAGGCTCTTAGGCTCTCAACCTAAGGAAATTGAAGAATCACAAAGGGAGAACATATTCCACACCAGATGCAAGATCAGTGGGAAGATTTGCTCACTCATCATCGATGGAGGGAGTTGCACCAATGTTGCTAGTGAGATGCTAGTTCAGAAGCTGAATTTACCCACCAAACAACATCAGAGGCCATACAAACTTCAATGGCTAAGTGACAAGGGTGAGGTAAAAGTTCAGAAGCAGGTGGAGATTTGTCTTTCCATTGGTAAATATCATGATGTTATACTGTGTGATGTTGTACCTATGGAAGCATCTCATATTTTGTTAGGAAGGCCTTGGCAATATGATAAAAAGGCAATTCATGATGGCTTTACTAACAAAATTTCTTTTGTTCATGGAGACAGGACAGTGGTGTTAAAACCATTAACTCCAAGTGAGATTTGTGAGGACCAAGTGAGGATAAGAGCCAAGATTGCTCAAGAAAAACAAGAGGAGAAATTGAAAAACCAGAGTGAGCCCAAGGCCACTAAAAAGAAAGGAAAAGGAAAACCCGAGAGTTCCAATCTCAGCCAAAATAGAGAGAAAAACCAGAGTGAAATATCTGAGAGGAAAGAATTGTTTTTGGCAAGACCTAAAGAGGTCAAGAGACTGATGATGGAGAATAAGCCATTGTATTTGCTGATTTCTAAATCTGTTATCCTAACTTCTGAGATAAAAACAAATACATTGCCTCTTTGTGTTGAAACCTTGTTGCAGGAGTTCAAGGATATATTCCCGAATGAAGTACCAAAGGGGTTGCCATCCATCAGAGGGATTGAGCATCACATTGACCTCATTCCTGGTGCATCCCTGCCTAATAGACCAGCCTACAAAAGCAACCCACAGGAGACACACGAAATTCAGAAGCAAGTGACAGAATTGATGGACAAAGGATGGGTAAGAGAAAGTCTTAGCCCTTGTGCAGTACCTGTAATCCTTGTACTTAAGAAAGATGGTAAGTGGAGGATGTGTACAGATTGTAGGGCAGTCAATAACATAACCATCAAGTATAGACATCCAATTCCTAGATTAGATGATATGCTTGATGAGTTACATGGTTCAACCTTGTTTTCAAAAATCAATCTCAAAAGTGGCTATCACCAAATCAGAATTAGAGAAGGTGATGAGTGGAAAACTGCTTTCAAAACAAAGTTTGGGTTGTATGAGTGGTTGGTAATGTCATTTGGCTTAACCAATGCACCAAGCACCTTTATGAGATTGATGAACCATGTTCTAAAGAAATTTTTGGGAAAATTTGTGGTAGTTTATTTTGATGACATTCTTGTGTATAGTCAGGATCTTAGTCAACATGTTGAACATTTGAAAATGGTTTTGAAAAGACTAAGATAAGAACAATTGTTTGCAAACCTTGAAAAGTGCATTTTCTGTAATGATCATGTAGTGTTTCTTGGTTTTGTGGTAAGTTCAAAAGGAGTGGAAGTGGACCAAGAAAAGGTTAAGGCAATCCAAGATTGGCCTGAACCTAGGAATGTGAGTGAGATCAGAAGCTTCCATGGATTGGCAAGTTTTTATAGAAGGTTTGTTCCAAACTTCAGCACCATTGCTGCACCCCTCAATGAACTTGTTAAGAAAAATGTGATTTTTAAATGGGGTGAGAAGCAACAAAAAGCTTTTACTATTTTGAAAGAGAAACTTGTGAATGCTCCTATTTTAACTTTGCCCAATTTTATGAAAACCTTTGAGCTTGAATGTGATGCATCTAATGTTGGAATAGGTTCAGTGTTGATGCAAGAGGGGCATCCAATTGCTTATTTCAGTGAGAAATTGAATGGGGCAACCTTGAATTTTTCCACTTATGATAAGGAATTGTATGCTCTAGTAAGGGCTTTGCAAACATGGCAGCATTACCTTCTGCCAAAGGAATTTGTAATTCACAGTGATCATGAATCACTCAAGTTTCTGAAAAGCCAAGGAAAGTTGAATAAGAGACATGCCAAATGGGTAGAGTTTCTTGAGCAATTTCCTTATGTGATTAAGCACAAAAAGGGAAAGAATAACGTTGTTGCTGATGCCTTATCAAGGAGGCATGCTCTTTTGAACATTCTTGAAACCAAGCTTTTTGGATTAGAATTTGTGAAAGATTTGTATGAAACTGATTCTGAATTTTCTGAAATCTTCAAAATCTGTGAAACAGTAACTCATAATGGATTCTTTAGGCACAATGGGTTTTTGTTTAAAGGAAAATGTTTGTGTGTGCCAAAGGGATCGATTAGAGAGTTACTTGTGCAAGAGGCACATGGGGGAGGACTCATGGGACACTTTGGGGTATTTAAAACTCTAGAAACTTTACAAGAAAACTTCTTTTGGCCTCAAATGAGATCCGATGTAACAAAATTTTGTGAAAAATGCATTGTATGCAAAAGGGCCAAGTCAACAGTGCAGCCCCATGGTCTATACACCCCTTTGCCCATTCCTGAGTATCCTTGGGTAGATTTATCCATGGATTTTGTTCTTGGACTGCCAAAAACTAAATTTGGAAATGATTCTATCTTTGTGGTTGTGAACAGATTTTCCAAAATGGCTCATTTCGTTCCTTGTAAAAAAATTGATGATGCTTCTCATATTGCTAATTTATTTTTCAAAAATATTGTGAGATTGCATGGTTTGCCCAGAAGCATTGTCAGCGATAGGGACAGCAAGTTTCTTAGCTATTTTTGGAAAACTCTGTGGGCCAAATTAGGTACTAAATTGCTATTTTCTACTACTTGTCATCCACAAACTGATGGACAAACAGAAGTAGTGAATAGAACTTTAGGAACCTTGTTGAGAATTGTTTTGAGAAAGAACCTGAAGATGTGGGAAGAATGCTTGCTTCACATTGAGTTTGCATATAACAGGGTTGTCCATTCTACTACTGATTTTTCACCTTTTGAAGTAGTATATGGATTTAACCCTTTAACACCCTTGGATCTGTTACCATTGCCTAGCAAATCAGGTTTGAAACATAAAGAAGCTAAGGCCAAGGCAGAATTTGTTTTTAAGTTGCATGAACAGGTCAGAAGAAACATTGAGAAGAAAACTGAAAGTTATGTGAGTGCAGCCAAGAGGAAAACATTGGGTGTGGGTGCATTTCAGAAAAGAAAGATTTCCAATGCAGAGAAAATCAAAGTTGCAGCCAAGAAGAGATGGACCATTCCAAGTTCTGCAGAAAATCAGTGATAATGCATACAAAGTAGATTTGCCAGGGGAGTATAATGTAAGTGCTACATTTAATGTCTCTGATCTATCTTTGTATGATGCAGAAGCAGATTTGAGGGCAAATCCTTTTCAAGAAGGAGGGACTGATGAGAACATGAACCAAGAGCAAGTCTCGGATCTGAACACTGATGCTTCTGACATTCAGAAGCATGGAAATACTGTTCAAGAAGTTCAGAAGCTTAGAGTTAATTATCAGAAGCTTGGAGCAGGAGCAGCGCAGGATCAGAAGCTTGGGACTCAAAATTGTGAGGATCAGAAGCAACAACTATCAGAACTTCAGAAGTTAAGAGAGGACGGATTAATTGATCAACAATCTGAAGATGCAATCGAAGGAATTGGAGGGCCAGTAACTCGAACCAGATCAAAGAGGGCAAAAGAAGCATTAAAGGAATTAATCACTGCATTATTCATGAAGAGTCCAAGTGGGAGTGAATTAAAATTCAAGATCATTCAATGCATTGTGGACGGAGGGAACTAATATTGCACATGTGAAAACTCTTGCAATTTCTTTTCTTTATTTTCTGAGTTTTCTTTGAGCTTAGAGTTTTATTTCCTAAAATTAAAATAAGATAGTGCAGCCTTAGGATTTTGTAACGGCTGAAGCTTAATTGTTAGTTTTGTTTTCATTGCAAGTGATTCTTAAATGACACACTTAAATCTTGTGAGTGGAGTCAATAAGAACACACTTCAACTTTATTATATTTTCCTTTAAATACCAGCTTTTGAGCTGAAGAATAACAACTTATGTTCATTTTTATTTTCACACAATTTGTGAGTGATTCTCATTGTTCTTCAAGAACAATATTCAGACTTATCAAAGGTAACTTTCATTTCCTTTGTGGCGTCTCAAGACTTATCTCAAAATCCTTTTTGAGTGGCGTCTAACACCTTAAACCATTTCCATCCTTCTATCTCTACCCCATTAAAATCATCCCCTGTTTTCTGTTCTCTATTTCCCCTCTAAGTTACAGCACCAAGTTCCTCATTTTGAATTAATCAAAGGCATCATAGATCACATGAAAACTTCTACAAACACTAAAGACTGAAGCTCCGCTGGCAATTACTTCAGAAGCATCAATAGATCAAGCTGCAGGGACTTCAGAAGCATCAGAAAGACACTCTGTCGCAACTTCAGAAGCATCAGAAGTCACGCCGCATCAAGTCCAGAAGCAAGAATCTAGCTTACTTTCAAAGAGGCTCCTAAGACGATCAAGAATTCAATTGGGGTTCCTACTAGAAACCTCATCAAGAAGTGTGGAGGACCAATATGTCCGGCATTTAAATTTTGGAGAGATGTATTTTAAATTTTAATTCTGGAGAGACTAATTTGTCCGATGAGAAGTTTTGCAGGGACTAATTTTAGTGTTTTGTCTTTAATTTATTAGCTCCTCCTTCTTCCTCTCTAATTTACTACCTCTTCCTTCTTCCTCTCTCCATGTATTTTTCACATTGTGGACTCTGTTATATCTTAACATGAAGGAAGTATTATTATCAAGAGAGAATGTAAAATACATATTCCATCTATAGTGTATTATATCAAGAAAATGATATTACATGAGACACAATTTACAAACTTTAGTGTATTTAATACATATACATTACTATACATAATACACATTCAGTAACATATGAAAAATTATATTTCATAACACATTCTACACAAACAATAACATGCATAATATACATACATTACTGCATAAAATACACATCTTATTATACGTATATACAATGTTAGCTCGTCAGCTGATTTTTTATTTATGTACCAAACAAATAATTAAGATACAAAGATAATGTGAGTATGGTGAAGGGTAATTTAATCCTAAATAATTTTGGACCATACATCCACTTTATACTTTTTAAGGGAAGAAGCACTATGCAAGTTCCTCCATTGTATTCAAACCTAGCCCAGCGTTTATTTCAAGTTTGGAGCCATCAAACATGCAAAAACAAAAGTATCCAAGATCACAAAAGTGAATCATCTGTTCATATAGGGATTTCATTAATCTTAATTTATAAATTAAAATTAAAATTGATAAAACAAAAAATATATATGATACAACTCATAATACAAGCTGCCAAGTTAGCCATCAAATCCAACCACTTCCTCAGCAATTGTAGAAAAACCTCCAATCTTGCTAACTACCAATAGTTGTGTGGCAAAATACAGTGATTAACCAGAGACCTCAAATTGCTAGGGCGCATGATTGCGATTATATTTCATAACTTCAGATGGCAATAGGACCAATCGAATTCCCACCAGCGGCCAAACTGAACTTCTAATGCTTCTACTTGATCAATCCTTTGTCACATGATCCGAGTCTTCTCCGGGATGCTGCTTGTTCGTGGTAGCTGTAGTTGTTAATACTTCTTTTGGTTCCTGTAAAAATATGAATTAGACACTAAATTGTGAGTTACGAAATAATAATCTTTATGCTGGTGGTGAAAGAACTTTTCGACTCAGGATTCAAGAAATACAAAGAGAAATAAAACACAACTAATTATCAACTACCTTCTCAGAAATCAAGACAACAAAAATAATCTTGCATACTATTACTTTAGTAAATTGGTAAGAACTACTGTATTGCCAAATTTAACAATCAAAACATTAGAAGGCTCGCCTCATCAATGAGGCGAAAAAACTTTTCAAGCAAAATGGTTTATATCATCGGAAATATCAGTACAAAGTTCTTCTCTTGCATGAACATTTAAGATTCCAACCAAAATGAAAGGTCACTGAGGGATTCAGTCCACAAACATTGACATCCCTAATATACAAATGTAAGGGACAAAATCACCAAAAGCATGTATAATTATCCGTTCACAGTCCATTCACCTTTCTCAAGTTCAGCATTAGAAAATTAGGAACCAAAAGGTGTTTTCTAGCATACCTATTAATGAAGCAATGAGACTTGACCAATAAATATTAAGAAAAATGCATTATATTCATGTATAGTTTACCTCATCTACACGTTTCTCGTTCATTCCGACACTGACAGGAGCAGAACCTTCATTATTTTCTGTCTGAAGTGTAGATGCAGAATTCTGATTTCCCCCCTCTAAGTCTTTACTTAATGGATTACCATTTACAACTACTCGGGACATGGACAGATCAGTATCAGCAGCCAAAGCCTGAGATTTTTCAACCACCATATCACCCCTATCTTGATGTCTCCCTTCAGCAGTTTCCTCACTAGTCTCAGAAATTTTAGCTGCTATGGCTGCTGCTTCTTCAGCTTTCCTTTTTTCTTCTTCTCTTTGTTGTCTTCTCTTTGCTTCTTGCTCTTTTAGTTGCCTAAATCTGAAAAAAAAAAAGTGAAGCACAATTACATTTGTTGAAAATAAGATAATAGCATCATGAAATGTGGGCAGCTACCTACAAATACTAACCTTTCACCAGGTTGTGGCCCTGCAGATGGTGATTTCTCACCTTGTTTAGCTTCTGCTTTTGTGGAATTTATTTTAGGTTCTGACTTCTGAATCTGCATCAAGTCATCCTTCATTATATCATCTTGGATTTTCCCCATAGGATTTTTTGCACCCCCCAACTTTTGAAGCCATACTTGTTGTGCAGTGCTCAATATATTATTAGTTAACCTGCACAATTTGATCAAAATAGGTAAATATAGATCAACAGGGATATTGCGATTAAATAATAAGACCAACTGTAAGCTTTTACTTGTGCTCACCAATAAAGGCTAAGACCAGAAGGAACTGAAAGAGCAAAATAACCAATCATTAACGGAAGGAGCTTGGTTATGGCTTGAGAACTCTTCATGTTAGGATCATTAGGCTGTAAGTTGATATGCACAATTATGAGTAACTCGACTAAAAAATATATGCCAATAGCTCAGAAAGCAAGCAAACTAATATATGAACACTGCTTTCTTAATCCTTGTAGAAGAGGAGACAAAGGTGAAGGTTGGTGACATTCATGTGACTTATCAGCTAGAAAGGTAATCCAGTTAGATTCCCTGGCTATGGATCCAAAAGGCCAAATGCTATACAAAGTCATACAATGTCAATTAACAAGCTTGACAAGTGATCTAGTTAAAGTTATAACTAGCCATAGTTCAAACGAATATATCGAGTTACAGCAACAACAGGAAAAGACTTGTAAAATAAGGTTAACAGACATAATTAAGATTGAAACCTATGTTTATCCAATTTAATTGAACACGCAACATGACTGACCTGCGATGATTGCATTATTTGGACAGAGACATACTGACTGACAACCAGCAAGACAGGCAAGACAAGGTAAGCCAGTGTATCTGACCATCCCAGGGGAGGGTGACCATCCTGAAGTTAAATGATCAAAGCAAAAACATTAAAACAAACTTCATATTGAATTGGCTTACAATCTGCAATATCATCAACAAAGTGAACCAAAATCAAAATGATATATTATGGAAATTTTTTTACAAGACTCTAGATCCATAAAGGCTAATCAGAATTCAGAAGATATATGTCACTAAAGAAAAATGGTGCAACAATTTAGCATTAACTCATTAAATAACAAGAGAGAGAAACAGCACATATCCGGTCCCATTTATTTAAGCTACTGGAGTAAGTGCTGTACCATAGCCAAGGTGTGTGCAACATACAAATACACACACGCACTCCTTGAGAACAACTTGTACTAAATATATAGAAAACAAGTCCCTACAAGAATATTTTCACAAGGTAAAGATTTTAACTTACTACCCTCTACAGTCTATAATCCATTCAAATTCAAAAATATATGATTGTTCAGCCCCCAATGAGGTGGAGGGTTCTTTAAGATTTGTGTAGCTTGCCATTGACAACGATGAAAATTTTCTTAGAAGGGAGAGGATGTAAAAATTATTCAAAAGAGTGGGGTGAGTGGCATTCTCCTTTTAAAATAAACAATTTAAATAGAAAATCCAATAGTTAGTTTTCTGATACTCACCACAAAAGGAAAAAGCCAAGAGATACCACTTCCATTTTGACGAGCCGCAATTGTAGTTGGACCAGCAAGAGAAGGTATCCAGAAGAAACCTTCAGTAAGGAGTCCCTTTGTATTTTTTCCAAAAAGAAACAAAAAGATAGAGAAAAAAACATAGCATTAGCCAGGGAAGCTAGATTCATATGTACTAAAGAAAAAAGCAATAAATAGACTATATGATAGCAAAATAACAGAATGAGCTGGATACCTCATCTGCCACATTTGACAGGGCTCGATATAACCCAATCCACACTGGTATTGTTGCGAGTGTAGGCAGGCATCCTGGGATGAAAAAGAAAAGAAAAGAAACAAAAGACAGATTAACAAGACAATTAGCAGCTGAAAATTTAAAAGACCATAAATGCCTTATAAGAAAATAAAAAAGTGGTTGCATATCTGTGAAAATGTTTATAGTTCCATATAATTTATAATAACATATAAAACATTGGGGAAAGCGTTAGAAGGCTCCACCCCTGAAGCCACAGAAAATATTTGGGGTAAATTACCGGGAGTTCGTCTAATTACACTCAGCCCCTCTAACTGAATTAAAAAAATTACAGATACACCCCTATTGACATGACGCTAGCAATCCTTCCCAAGACCTGCGAACCATCTACCACCACTGCACCTGGCCACCTGCCTTGCCCCGACACTGCAATGCCGCCTTCCTTTTGGCCAGATGTCAATGAAAGGTGAGAAGAGAGAGTATTTTTAAGGGTTTGGGTTGGTGGTTGTATGATGGGGGTATTATGACATTTTAATTGAACTTTTGTTAAAAAATAAAAAATTAGATGCAAATAATCATAGGGGGTAAATATTAAGATTTTAAATAAAGGAGAAGAATGAGTATATTGCACTGAAAGAAAACAGAGATACAATACTTAGAGCACTCAACAGCTCTCTCTCTCTAAGCCTATGATCTCTGTAAAGATGAAAATGAATATGATAGGATGAAGAGAATAGAGAAGGTTTATGTTAGAAGAAAAGGAAGAGGAAACAGGGCTGCTGAGTTGGCAGCAGTTAGTGAGACTTAGGAACTATAAATACTAGAATTGTGTTAGTATCCATTCATTCAGTCATTCATCTTGTATACACTAGTTAGTTACCAAGAGAATCTCTCTCTCAAGGAGGTAGTCCTCCCGTGTAATCCGATTTGGGGAATTAGGGATTTCCTATTCCCGGTGATCAATAAAGTGCTTGATTCTGCTAGTGCCAGGGGTCTATCAATTGGTATCAGCTGCTCTTGGATCCTGGAACCGGTGGATGGTGCAATCTCGAGCTCGAAGAATGGAGTGATTTGAATCGATCCTCACGCAGTTGCAAAGCCGTACGGAATCGATGGAGAAACGATCTAATGAAGATCGTTCACGCATGGAAGATATGGTTTCGATCATGACAGAAATGATGAGAAAAATGGAGGCGCGCATGGAGAAAGTAGAAAACCAGCGCGAAGATAGTCTGAATAGGAGTGGCGGTAGCGGTTCCCACGGCGATCATCGGAAGCAACCGTTGAGCGAGCAGTGGTGAAAGATTGAGATCCCAATCTTTCGAGGAGATGACGCCTTCCGGTGGTTAGATCGACTGGAACAGTACTTCCAGCTACGGATGATTCCAGAGCCGGAGTGGTTGTCGGTGGCGGCGTACGCCGTGGACGGCCGAGCGTTGACTTGGTTCCGGTGGTGGGAGAAGACGGCGCAATTTCCGGAGTGGCATCAGTTCAAAGAGGCGGTCCTCCGACGGTTCCAACCGGAGATGTTGAAGAACCCGTTCCATCTCCTGTCGGCGCTGAAACAAGAAACCTCCGTGAGGGAGTATCGCGACTCTTTCGAGTCGTTGGCGAGCCCGCTGCGGGTGTCCGACCGCCGTGTCTTGATCGGCCTTTTCCTTAACGGACTGAGACCGGAGGTAGCGGCGGAGTGCCAGTTGTTTCCGTTCAAGGCGTTGGATGAACTGATGGACCTCGCAGAAGCAATTGAGACGAAGAACACTATGGTGAGTCGAGGCTTCGTGAGGTCAGTGAACAAAGGGGGCTCATTCAGTGGGCTGGTCCGAGGAAATCAGAAGCTACCTAGTATTGGGCCGAGTGTAAGGCCCAAGGAAGAAAATAAACCCTCAATTGGGTTTAAGGGACGTGGGCCAAGACATTTAACCCAAGAGGAATATCAAGACAAAAGAATTCGTGGCTTATGTTTTTTCTGTGATGAGAGTTTTGGGCCTGATCACCAGTGCAAGAATAAACGCTGGCTGGAATGGCTCCCTTGGGCGGAGTATTGGTTTAACACAACATATAATGCATCCACCAAATCTACACCGTTTCAAGCCTTGTACGGTGTGGAGCCCCCGGTTCTCTTTAAAGGAGAAACATACCCCTCACAAGTGGAGGAGGTGGCAGCCTTAACAGCCTCTAGAGATCTCATGTTGTCTAGCCTGAAGGAGAATTTGATGCAAGCCCAACAGCGTATGAAGCAGATTGCGAATCGAAAACGCAGAGAAGTAGAGTTTGCAGTGGGCGATTCTGTCTATTTGAAGTTGTTGCCCTATAGGATGCGTTCGTTAGCGAAGCGTCCTAATGAAAAATTAGGCCTGCGGTTTTATGGACCCTTTCGGATCATGGAGCGCATTGGCGCCGTGGCTAATAAGTTGGAGCTTCGCCCAACTTGTAAAATTCATCCGGTGTTCCATGTTAGTAAACTGAAGAAAGTTGTCCCGCAAGATCAGCAAGTTCAGCCACTGCCGTCATCTCTGACTGAGGAAGCTGAATTGCTGGTAGAGCCGGAAGGAGTTTTGGGCTCACGCCTCTCACCATCGGGAGAAAAGGAATGGTTAATTAGGTGGAAGAATTTACCCTCATGTGAGGATAGCTGGGTGATGGAAAGCAAAGTGAAACTGCAATTTCCAGATCTGCACCTTGGGGACAAGGTGGATCTCCAGGACGGGGGTAATGATAGGATGAAGAGAATAGAGAAGGTTTATGTTAGAAGAAAAGGAAGAGGAAACAGGGCTACTGAGTTGGCAGCAGCTAGTGAGACTTAGGAACACTATAAAAACTAGAATTGTGTTAGTATTCATTCATTCAGTCATTCATCTTGTATACACTAGTTAGTTACTGAGAGAATCTCTCTCTCAAGGAGGTAGTCCTCCCGTGTAATCCGATTTGGGGAATTAGGGATTTCCTATTCCCGGTGATCAATAAAGTGCTTGATTCTGCTAGTGCCAGGGGTCTATCAGAATATTCTCCCTACCCCACAATTATAACCTAAGATGCACGAACACGGGATACGACACGGACACGGACATGGAGACTGTTAGGAATGGAATCCCTAATTCATAGGTACCACTTTATTACTTCCCAGGGATGGATAATCTCCAAATCCCTAATCAAATTACAATCACTAAGAACTCCTACTACTATTGAGCCAGATTAGATGAAAATAGCCATAGCCTTCCTCTAGACTGATCTCTTTATTTAAACTAAAGCCTAATAACAGAATATTAAATCTAATCCTAAATTTAAGCAACTGAAAGATAAATTAAAACAGAATTTTAAATATAAATCTCCTAATTTTGCTGCGGATTCCCTCTTTTTCAGTTATAAGTCAAACCGAATCTCCGTTTGCTAACAGAGACACACCAAACTAAAAAATCACAGGATACGGACACGGCATATATATGAATATATAATAAATATTTTTTAGTAAATTTTTCTTACTTTGGGTTAAAAATACATATTTAATTTAAGTTTTTCTGAGTCAAGTAAATTTAGGTTGGATTTTATCTTAAGTTTCTTCATAAAGTATGAAAAGATTAAAAAAGAAAAAAATGTGTCATGTTCACGGTGTACCCAGCTTGTGTTTACAGTGTGTCACGACGTGTCCGATGCATGTCACACAACCGTGTGTCCAACGCGTGTCCGGTCTCAAAAAAAAATTATTTTTTCTCGGACACGTACAGATGCGTGTCGGAATCGGATACGTGTCCACCGAGTGTCAATGTCCACTGGGTGTTGGACACGTAGACACGCATTAGCATCGGTGTGTCTGTGCCTCCTAGATTATAACCAACTCTCATAACAGAATGCATATCTCACTCATTCACAATTCCATTAGGATCACTAGGACCCATAATCGTGCTCATCTCAGCACTAGGAGACTCAATTCCTAAACTACCCCTCTGCTTCCTACGCTTATACACTTTGAGACCTGAAGCTGGGAATCGATCTCTAACATATCCCCCCTCTTGAACAACCACCTTGTCCTCAAGGTGAAAACCTGGAAATCCCAACTTGATGTTAGCAGCAAGTTCCCATGAATTTTCAAATTCAGGAACATCCTTCCACTTGATCAACACCTCCTTGCAAGGTTGTCAAGAGCGCGCTCTGGAGCGTAGGAGCGGACGCTCTTACGTTCCTCCGGTGGCTGAGCGCTCCAGATCCTAAGCAGGATCGTTTTTTGGTAGGAGCGTAGTGGGAACGTCGATCCAAGACGTAGGAGCGGTGGGAGCGGCGTTTTTTGCGCTCCAACCCTGTTCAATATTTTTGTTTTCCCTGTTCTGTATTTTTGTGATCGGTGTCGGCCTTGCAAGCATGGCAAAGCGACGACGCTAACAAGGGAGCAGCGGCAGCCAACGGAGTTGAGCAGCAATAGAAGTGGGAAGCAGAATAGCAGAGAGCCAGAGACAGAGGCACATACTAAACATAGAAGAAGAAGCAAACGAAGAAGAAAGCAAAAAGAATAGAGAAGAGAAGAGAAGGTGGTGGCGGCTGAAGAAGAGAATTGATAGAGAAAATGGAAATTAGTCATTAATGAACCCTTTAGGGTTTCTTACAAGTATTGGATTGGGCTTCTCTCACTTGAATGAGCCCAATCACTTTCACAAAGAATTAATTAAATTATAAATATTATAAATGTTATAAAATCATATAAATAAATATCATGAATGTAAATATTATGAAAAAATAAATATAAACATATAAGGGTTGCTTCAAAAATTATATATATTATAAATGTTATAAAATACATAAATTTTATAATTTTTTATTATATATATATATAATTGAATATGACACTTTATAAAATAGGTAGGAACTTCCATTCCTTGCTACGATCCTACGCTTTACGTTCCTACTTTCCTTGTTAGTTCCTACCTAGGAACTACGAACTTGACAACCTTGCCTCCTTGTCTCCTCTGACATTCTCCGTGATTGCAACTACCTCAAATGGCTGTAACTGTAATTACCAATCGGCTGAGAGGCCTGGGGGTAGAGGCTGGCACACAGCATCAGGAGTTAAACATCTTTTCAGTAGTGAAACATGAAAATTGGGTGAACCATTGACTCAGGGGGCAATAGCAACTTGTAGGCTACCTTCCCAATCTTTTCTATCACCTCAAAGGGATCAAAAAACCTAGGGATGAGCTTCTGATTTACCCTCTGAGCCAGGGTTTTCATTCTGTAAGGCTGCACCTTCACAAACACCTTGTCTCCCACTTCAAATTCCAGCTCCCTTCTCTTTTTGTTGGCCTGATTTCGCATCCTCTCCTGAGCTAAATTCAGCTGCCATTTCAATTCTTCCAGCACAGCATTCCTCTCAAAGATAACCTCTTCCACTGGAGAAGCTAGCTGATCTCCTCTCACCAAGGTGTGTGTGTGTGGGGGGGGGGGGGGGGGGGGGGGGGGGGGGGTTCTTTCCCATATAACACCCAAAAGGGTGTAGTGTTGGTAGTGCCACTGTAAGTCGTATTAAACAAAAATTCAGCCCAGCTGAGGTACTTGGGCCATTGTTTGGTTTTGGTAAAAGTAAAACACCTCAAATAGGTCTCCAAACACCTATTGACCACCTAAGCTGAACTATATTTCAGCTTTGTTCCAGCTTGTTTGAATAGCTCCGACCAAAAAGAACTCAAAAAGATCCGATCCCGATAAGTGACAATGGTGGAGGGCAACCCATGTAAACACACTACCTCCTTCACAAACAAAGCTGCCAAGGTTTTTGCTGAAAAAGGATGGCATAAACTCAGAAAATGGACATTCTTAGATAATCGGTCAACAACCACCAGAATTGTGTCCACCCCCTTGAGCTCGTGGAAGTCCTCCAATGAAATCCATGGAGATGTCTTCCCATACTTGGGGAGGAATGGGTAAAGGTTGCAGCAATACAGCAGGGGAGAGTGTTTGGTATTTATTCCTACAACAGGTTTTACATTTCTGGACATAAGAGTGAATGGTCTTCCTCAGTTTCAACATTGCCCCAATACCCTTCCCAAAAGCATCAGTTTCAATGACAAAAGGCTTGCTGAAATCAGTGGTGGCAAGCACGGGTAGCGTAATCATAACATGTTTAAGCTGGTCAAAAGCTAATTGGCTTCCTCACCCCAATGGAAGCTGTCTTTCTTCAGCAACTGAGTTAAAGGCCATGTAATTTTCCCATATCCCCTCACAAATCTCCGATAATAGCCTGTGATTCACAAAAACCCTCGCAGCCCCTTCAAATCAGTGGGAATCGGCCAATTAATCATAGCTTCAACCTTGGCTGGGTCTGCCTCTACTCCTTCCCCTGAGATAATATGGTCGAGATATTCAATTCGGGCTTGTGCAAAAGCACACTTATTCTTATTAAGGTACAACTTATGCTGCCTCAACAATTCCAGCACCCTTTGCAAGTGTTTTTGATGATCCTCCAGCCCTGGCTGAAAACCAGAATATCATCAAAAAAGACCAAAACAAATTTGCGCAAATAGGGCTTCAAAACTTTATTCTTCAGCGCCTGGAAGGTAGATGGGGCATTCATTAAACCGAAGGGCATTACCAAGAACTCGTAATGCCCTTCATGTGTTCGAAATGTCTTTTTCTCTATATCTGCGGCCTTCATCCTGATTTGGTGGTAACCAGATTTGAGATCCAACTTTTGAAAAATTCGAGCCCCTCCCAGCTCATCCAGGAGTTCATCAATAATGGGGATGGGAAACTTATCAGCTATAGTGACCTTGTTAAGCCCTCTATAGTCAACACAAAATTGCCAACTGCCATCCTTCTTCACTAGGATGACCGGGCTCGAAAAAGGGTTGATACTTGACCTTATGATTCCTGCAGACAACATTTCTTCAATTATTCTTTCAATATCATTCTTCTGCATATAAGGATATCTGCAGGGCCTGCAATGAGGAATGGCAGCTCCTTCCACTAAATTAATCGCATGATATTGATCCCTTTTGGGGGATAGCCCAGTAGGCAAGCTGCACACATCTTCATACTCCTCCAACAACTGAAGGACCCCTTCTGGAAGAGTAGGCTGCCCAACTGTCTGCTCTGTTAGATCCCCATCACAAGGAGAAACAAAATAAGCTTCTCCCTCCGTCTTTAGGGCCTTGTAAATCTTCTTAAGGGACACCCCTATGGTTCTCAAAGAGGGGTCCCCGTGGATACTCCTCCACTCCTCATTCTCCTTACATTTTATCACATGCTTCTGAAAGTTTGCCTTAATATCACCCAGACCCGCTATCCACCCATACCCCAGAACCACATCCACCGTTCCCATAGGGAGCTTAAAAAAAGATTGAGAAATTTTATTATTCAGGATTAGAAGCTCAAGCCCCTCGTAAAGTCCTGAGCTTTTCTCCACAAGCCCCGTACCCGTCTCCACCATAAAAGGAACTGGAACAACGTCCAGATGAATCAAATCAGCCAATCGTGCAACCATGAAGTTACAATCAGCCCCAGTATCAATAAGGACCACCATCACTGTCCTGTTAATCTCTCCGCACACCTTAAAGGACTGATTAGCAGTCACTAATCCTTTAAGGGTGTTGAGGGTGCGAATATGAAGCAAGCAAAGAGCCAGCTACGTATGCTCCTCTTCCTCAGTTGGAATCACCTCTCTTGCTTCCTCCTCATCACACGGAGCCTCCTCAATCGCCTCAAGCAGTACTAGTTGGTAGTGCTTAAGTTTACAAGCATGGTCATGGCCCCATCGTTCCCCACACTTGAAGCGCAGACCCTTGCGACTGCGTTCTTGAAGTTCCTCATGAGATAATCGCTGACCCCCACTAAATCGCTCCAGCACGCCCACTCTCGATCGCGTGACGCACTGCCATCTTTAACAACCATCGATCGTAGAGGGGGTGGATTAGGACGATGAGAATAGAGTTCCATCAAAGGCCCACTATGCTTCTCCAACGGGCCCACACTTTCAGATCTCCACTCTTTGTTCCTCTCCTCTAGCAACAAGACCCGATCCTTAAGCTCCTGCCTAGAGCCCAGTTCGAGACTCCTTATCTCCGCTTGAATGGGCCCTTGCAGCCCATTAGTGAATAGCCCCATCAAAAGCTCTCTATCCATGTCCTGAAGTTGGCTAGAGAGTTTCTCGAACTCATCTATGTAAACCATAATGGGCCCCAATTGTCGGAGCCTGAGGAGAGGCCCAAAGCTGTCCTTAGTAGACCCCGGTTGGAAAAGCCTCTTCACCGCCTCCTTGAATTGACGCTAGAGGGGAACTCAAGGTGGCATTCCCATGTCTGGAACCATTGGAGCGCACGTCCTTTCATGGTAACGAGCACCAAACGCAGGCAGCCATCGTCATACACGTCATTGACAGTGAAATAACGCTCAATTTTAACGAGCCAGCCACAGACATCATCATCGGCGAAGACCGGAAGATCTAACTTGCACTCCCTCTCTCGAAAGGGTTCACAAGAGTCATCACAATACCTAACCGTACGTCGGAAATTCCACGAAGCTCAGTCCCAGTGAGGCGGACGATCAGCGCGGGAACGGGGGGAGCTCCGATGCTCTCGGTCCCGAGACCTCGAGTTTCGGTGCTCGCTGCGGTGAGAATGGGATAGGTGAGACCTGTCCTCCCACCTGGAACCCCCATTCCATCGACCGTCCTGCTCCACTTGGCAGTTTTGCCTCGGTGCAGGAAGCAACCACGAGAACGCTCACGCCGTGGTTCCTCAATCAAACATACCACTCGGTCAAGCTTCGGCTCCAATTCCTCAAGGGCTTGTTTGGATGAGCTTCTAGAAAAAGATATTTTTTTAATTGATCTTTTTAAATAAGATCTTTTGAAGAAGTAGAAGTAATTTAACGTTTGGATACAAAATCAATTTATGTTTGGATGTAATATAAAAAGATCTTTACTTAATCCTAAACATCTTTTCTGTGTTATAAAAAATGTCTTTTTTCAGAAGATGGAAATTACAGCTTCTGAAAAATAATCTTTTTCTGCTTTTTTTAGTGATTTTACTTTTACTAAAAAATGTTACCCAAACATGTCAAAAAATTCAATAAGATCTTTTTTTAATTGAAAAAGATCTTTTAACTGTAAAATGACATCCAAACAAGCAACAAGTCTTCCTTCCATCGTGACGGCGCACTTGGCAAGCACAGAGATCCCAAGAAAGGGCTCTGAATACCAAATGATAGAGACGAAGGAGAAGAATGAGTATATTGCACTAAAAGAAAACAGAGAGATACAATACTCAGACACTCAGCAGCTGTCTCTCTCTAAGCCTTCTGCAAAGATGAAAATGAATATTCTCCCTACCCCACAATTATAACCAACTCTCATAACAGAATGCATATCTCACTCATTCACAATTCCGTTAGGATCACTAGGACCCACAACCGTGCTCATCTTAGCACTAGGAGACCCAATTCCTAAACTACCCCTCTGCTTCCTACACTTATACACTTTGAGACCTGCAACTGGGAACCGATCTCTAACAACAGATTTTTTTTTTAAATTCTAGAAGGGTACAAGTGTGATTACAAAAGAACTCAGGGGAGGTTCTTGTACTTTGAAAAATATTTATAAACGAGTAATGAAGACAGTCATTTCATTGAGTACCTGCAAAAGGATTAATGCCTGCCAATTTATACAACCGAGCAGTTTCAAGTTGCATTTTCTCCTGCAAGAAGGCAATAAAAAGACATAAGTATTGGCATTGGAATACTATCAGACATGATTGCTCATTCAATTCCTCATTCGATAGGTATTATCTCAAACATTATCAAACAGATTCGCATGGTAGCTTAATTATGTTCAAAAGGATATTTTATTGGAGAAAGCAGCACTTATAGAAACCAAAAAAAATACCTGATCACCAGCATACCGTTGCTGGATAGCCTTTAATTGAGGTTGCAATGATCGCATAGCCAAGGCAGATTCTACCTGTAATAAGACACAAAATATATTCAACTGAATCAAGATGAACACGAAATAACGAATACTATTATCTATCATGAGTATTTTTAATGTCAATAGCAATGACAACCAGTTTACCACCATAAATTTATGAGGATCAAAAGAAGAAGATTTGAATTAATCATCACCAGCTCATCAACACTATTGACTTTGAAGCACATTTCAACAAGAACAAACCTGTTTTTTTGTCAACGGAAAAGTGGCAGCTTTTACGAGAACCGTAAGCAGTATAATTGCAAAACCATAAGCATATGGCACATGCAAAGTAGAAAGCCCATCCTTCAGTACCTGGAAAAAATAAATTCTCAAACTTAGTATAGTTACAATGACAGAAGTAGATCCACAGGTAGTTGTACAAGTTACAACTAATTTCTTTTTTATCAAAATAGTTATCTAATTCAAATTTCAAGCATGCAAATAAGCTAAGTCATAACTAACACCATTTTCAAACAAAAAAGTAGTTGATACGCTGGCCGTTATGGATTCTAAAGACATGTAACAAAGCGTCCGGTATGAACTGCCTAATTTCACCTCAAAATAGCTCAAGATTAAGGTGTGCATAGTTCAAAGGAATTGATAATATGTGAGACATGCCTCATTCTTGATTCCTTTAAATTGTACATCGACATACAGTTAATCGGAACTCAGGACCTGACCCATTTAGACTGTGCATATATGGAAGATAGAAACGGAAACATAGCCCACCAACCAGAGCAAAGGTAGGCATCAATGCCATTTGATATGGATCTACCAAACTTCACCAAAAGATCTAGCTCAAGAGTGAAAGTTATCAAACTCACGTGCATAACACCCAAGACCTCCTTGCCTAAATGATGTGGGTCTTGCATCAATGTCATCACAGCTATAATACATAGATACTTTAAAATAATTGACATACTCATACTGGATATGTATCATATGGAATACTTCATCGATATTTCTAAATACTCTCTATTTTATTTTACATGCTTTTAATTTTATTTATACCATATTCCCATGTCATACTTGTGTTATACTCGTACTCATATCCATGCAACATAGGTGTCATGCATTATTAGCAGAATCAGTATATTGCTTAGTTGACCAAACCCAAAAGGAAAAATAATTGATGATTTTGTCCAATTAGCAATCTCCAAAGTATCAGTTCAAGCACTTGATGGTGAATTTAAGTGGAGCAAATTAATTCATTAATTCCATGATTTCCATCACCATCGGCACTATCACAGCATTAAATTCGTTTCCATGACACCTAGACAATTCTCACATAGGAAATTACATCGCTAGAAATCAGAGTCAAAACATTGAAACAATGATATTCAGCACTTTAAAAACTCTATTCCACTGTGACTTCTCAACTACAACAGCGAACACCACTAACTAAATAATAACCATGCATGAACCTAGCAACCACAAAAACTCTTCGATAGCGCCGCCTTCAATTTTACTTCACCATATCCTCTAACTGCAAATACCTACAACCTTACTTTTGCACTCTAATTCCACCCCGGGAAACGCAAAAACGCGCCAAACATTGAATTTCGTCACTATTATCAATTGAACTAAGCTCTTCGCAATTTCAAACCTATGCTTTAAATTAAGGAAACAAATCCATCGGAACCAAATAGCTCGAAGTTAATACTGAATAATAATAATAATAATAGCAAAAATACCTTGAGAACAGTTTCCATGTAATTGGTGATTCCGGAGAGCCAATCGTTGTTCTGTTTGGCGGCGGTGGTAGCCGCCGCGTCGGAATTCGAAACGGCAGCATCAGCAACCGTGTAGATGAACCCCTCAGCCCTTCCAAACAGCTCCCTAATCAGCTCTTCGGCGCGGTCTGGTTCAGGCAAGAACCCTGGATGGAACCCGAACCGCGCAACCGAAAGCGAACCGCGAAGGAAGCTTCTGCTCGAACTGGATAAAGCAAAGAAGTGAGGCCGGTTCGGGAGCAGGGCCCCGGTCCTGTTGCCGAACGGAGCAGAGACTATGTTCGGCGCGCAAGGTAACAGAGAGGCCATAATATTATTTTATTTTGGTTCGGAAACGAACCGATCCAGAAGAAGGGAGAAGAATGGGCAAAATCCCTAGCACTCTCTGGTTAATATTTTGTGTGTGTGTGTTAGTGAGAGAGCACAGAGCTTAAGAGTTAGGAGTGGATGTAGAAAAGGAGTTAGGAGTGGATGATGAAGAAGAAGAATGGAGCTAGCAAGTGATGTGTTTTTGCTATTGGGCGCAAAGGTCGGGAAAACGATTTCCACCTTTCTTGGGTTTAAAAAAAGAGGAGGGTTACTTTGGACCCAAATTTAATTGTAAGGTGGAAATTGAATTGAATTCCTATATTTGAAATAAAAATATGCATTTTAATTAGAGTATAATTCAATTCAATTCCATTATATTCTACCATTTTGTGTAATAATAATATTTTTTTTGAAAAAGTTTTTTAAATGGGGCCACCATGTAATGGTGAAAAATAATAGGAAATGAAATGATTTGAGAATGAAATGTTATGTTTGAAATCAATTAGAAAATGGAAATGAAATGATTGTTAATTCTATGGAAATCTTTTATTCACATTTTAAAATTCTATAGTTTTTGAAAGGATTCGTAGAAAAATGAAATGATTTGAACATTTAAAATTATGAAAAGACTATTTTACCTCTAACCTTATAAATAATTTCAATTTCATTTTAAGTTATTGGTTTCAAACATGATGAATGATTTATAAATCAATTCATTTCATTTCATTTCCATACAAATCATTTCATTTCCTATTTTTTTCCCTTCCAAACACACTCAATATGATTTTAATAAAATTGTAAAATTTTACTACTTAATATAAAATAAAAAACATTTTAAAAAACAAAATAAAATGAGCATATACTTTATTTGTCCTTGAAATTAAGGTGAGAGATGAAATAATCACTCAATGTATAAAAAGACGAGTAAATATTTCAATTAGTCTTTGAATTTTTTTAGAATCCTCACATCTATCTTAAAATAAATTTTATTTGTCCTTCAGTCTTTGAATTTACATTCTCTAAGACAAAGTTGTCCCTTTATTAATGGGGTGTTTGGAACCTCTATTAAATTCAATTCTCACGGGAATTGAATTAAATTTCGGTGTTTGAAACCAAAAAATTTATTTGAGTTGAAGTAGAATTTAATTCAATTCCATTGTTTTCACCCAAAATCAAATTGGACATATTTCACTCTGATTTGTAATTGAATTTTATTGGTATTTCACTTATAACGAGAAAGTCAAAATTACCCTATCATTAAACACCCTCTTCAACTTGATGCCCTCTTATTCACACACTTCAAAGGATAACATAGTCCATTATAAATATTCAATTCATTTTATAAGCATTCCAAATATTAGAATTCAATTCAATTCTATAATTTTACTAATGTATTTCAAACATGTAACACCCCGCTACTGAGGGGTGTCCGTGCGAAAGGCTCTATCCCAACGAACACGCTACTAGGGCATAACTTAAGGGCTAAGCAACATGCATAAACCATTAAATAAACTGAATAACCGAAATAACTGAAATAACTGTTTAACTGATAATCATATATATAACTGTATTAATCTGAAACTTACGTACTAGTTCAGTATACTGAAACATAACTTAACTGATAAAGGAATCCTACCTCTAAAGTCTGGAGCAAAACTATACATGATTGATTTGACTGTGAAATATAAACTAAATCTAAACTAAACATAGACTACTAAGACTCCACGGAAAATGCGGAGCTCACCAAGGGAAATCAGCAGCAACCGACCTCTACTGTATCAACGGTTCCTCGTCTGCCTCCTGATCGAACTCTGAAACAAAATGCGGGGAGTGAGTCGCAGCTCAGTGATGGGGTATCATGCATTTCATGCAACACATACTGTCATGTTATCAATCACATATACTTCTCCTATCTACGTAGCTGCGCCTCTCTGACGACGGACACGTACCGCCGGAGATATCCGCACTCGAGCCCCCATGCTAAACTGATAAATGACGGAACATGAGCCGCCCTGCCGTAACTGATAACTGGGACTCGCTACCACGAGGGTGCGGTCATATGACGGAACACGAGCCGTCCTGCTGTAACTTATAACTGTGACTCGCTACCACGAGGGTGCGGTCATGTGACGGAACACGAGCCGCCCTGTGATCTGGACCTCTACAACCACGCAGGTGAGGCCAGTCCTACTGTATCTGGGGTGGAACTCGA
Organism: Aeschynomene evenia; assembly: GCA_013621005.1. Taxonomy (NCBI): domain Eukaryota; kingdom Viridiplantae; phylum Streptophyta; class Magnoliopsida; order Fabales; family Fabaceae; genus Aeschynomene; species Aeschynomene evenia. The sequence goes on along the minus strand of RYYW01000255.1, from coordinate 44,942 downwards.
GGCGCTTCGTGGCAGTATGTCACGGCTAAACTCGACCGGGAGCTACATCCGGGCTATAGAGTTGAAATACATACTACGACGGTTCGCAGACTACATAAACAGTCATCACACAATTCTACAGCCATTCTACTCATACACTGCATGTTATCATACTGATCATATATCATAGGATTCAAACTTGCTTCATATCATGGCATAGCATAGCATAAATCATTCAAGCTTATAATCATAACGTTTATAATAATTATAGTCATAGCGCATATAATAAATATAATCATATATAATGCATAACATCATAACGCATAACATAAATACAAAGGGATCTAGAAGTTATCCACGCATTCCTGTCCTGTTATCTATTAGGGAACTTATCTATCTGAGCATTATCCTCCATTAAAATCTGTTATCCTCTAAGGCACGTTTCTATTACGGTATGTTATCTTACTAAGGTTTATTATCTGTCTAAGGTATATTATTTGTCTAAGGTATATTATTTGTCTAAGGTATATTATCTGTCTAAGACGTGTTATCTTACTAGGGCTTACTATCTTACTAGGTCACGTTATTCTACTAAGTTATATTATCTTGATGAGTTATGTTATCTTATTATGTTATATCATCCTAATAGGTTATGGTGCTTTACTAGGTTACATTATCTCACTGGGTTACATTAATTACTAAGTTATACTAACTCACTAGGTGGTATTAATTGATTGATTATATAAATCTCTAGATTATATTAATTACTAGATTATATTATCTTATCATGTTATCTTACCATGTCATGTTATCTTATCACGTGAGGTTATCTTACTAGATTATGCTATGTTACTATGTTATATTATCTTACTATATATGTTATATTATCTAGGTTATTTTCCTAATCATATCATCTACCTAAGCATGTTATAGACCTTTCATATTAACTACCTAAGCATGTTATCTACCTATCATATTATCTTCTAAGCATGTTATCTATCTATCATATTATTCACCTAAGCATATAAACATAAATATAAACATAAACATAAACATATACGTATAAACATATAAACATAAACATATAAACATATAGACATATACAAATGCTACTATGTGGCAGCCACGACACATCCACCCTAAAACCTCCACTCACCTGGAAAGTCCTGAGACTGGAAGGCACCGCTAGCTCCGGCTCCAGCTATCGGCACCGCGTTTGCACCTGGCGTGCAAAAGACCTATCAGGACCGCACAAAGGAAAAGAAAAACTTGAACTAGGTTGCGCACTGAACCTTCGCTAGCGAGCAACACCTTCTCGCTAGCGACGACACACTCGCCAGCGAGCTCTCACAGCTCGCTCGCGATTAGCACGCTGACAGGGGAAAAAACGTCTTTTCACTCACCGTCGGGAACTTGCTCTAGCAGAGTATCCCCAAGACGTCGAGCTCACACTATCCTCAACAACGAAGGATGCCCCAAAGCACTGCTTTGAAAAAGGCTGAGTGTGAGATGTGAGGTGTGAGGTAACATAACCTCTCATATATATATAGGGTGAGGGGGGAAAGGTTGAACAAGCTGTGACCGATGTGGGACTTCGGTCCGGTCGCTAGCGACTAACACATGGTCGCTAGCGACAAGCTCTTCGCTAGCGGGCAGTGGCTGCTCACTAGCTAGCACCTTCTGTCAGCAACGTCTTGACGTCCATTCTAAACGATGTGGGACTTGATCTCATCGCTAGCGACTTGACTGCGGTCGCTGGCGACCAACTGCTCGCTAGCGGGAGCTGACTGCTCGCTAGCGAGTCCGTTCTGACAAGAACTTGCTGACGTGTTTCTGACGCGTCTTGAGAAAAGTCCTTCCTAAGGGACACTATGATACGGGGTATCACAATCTCCCCTTCTTTTAAGAATTTGGTCCCCAAATTCCATCTTAACATAAAGCTGACATATGCATAACTGCTGCCATGGATTACCAAGGCTAGGGCTTCGAAATCTTTAATCAAAACGTTACCTAAGAGATTGGGGTTGACTGCTGGAGCTTCCTGATGTGTGAGCGTAAGGCGACGAGGCTGTCCTCCTGCGTCGGAGTCTGTACTTCCGGGTCCTCTACTGTCGGGTCCCCTGCTATCAAATCTTCCACTGCTACCACCTCTGTCGACCGGTGCAAAGAAACGAGTTTGGACCTGAGCTGGCTGAACCACTAGGGCGGACATCTGCTCTGAAGCCTCACTAGGTGCTGGCTGTCTGACTAGGCAATCTCTGAACACATGGCCCTCTTGGCCACAACTGTAGCATCCCCTGATCCCCTTGCGGCAAACCCCAAAGTGAAACTTACTGCAAGTCTGGCACTGCGGGCGGGAGGGGACTGTCCCTTCTTGCTGACGTGGTGTCATGGGCTGACTGATCTTACTCTGTCTCTGGTTCTGTGTAACTGTGGGGCGAACCGAGGCGGGTGCTGAGGAGGTGGCCCTAACTGGCTGAAACCCCTTAGGCTGTTGCTGATGCTGAATACGAGTTGGGGCTACTCCGCCCGAGAATGAACCTGTGTGTCTAGCTTTCTTCTTTCCCCTGGTCTGGACATACATACTCATCATCTCACATGAAAGGGCAACATTCAGAACCTCTGTATACCTCTCGGATGTCTGGTAACTCCTCAGAGCGAATCTGTACTGGCTTGGAAGGCCCTAGATAAGACGTCTCACCCTCTCGTTCGGGGTCATAGGGAACTGAGCGACCCCGGCGAGTCGAGTGAACTCCTCCTCGTACTCGGAAACTGTCGTGGCTATGGTCATCCTTAAGCTCAAGAAAGTCTGCAATGCTTTGTCTTGAAGGCTAGTGGGGAAGAACCTCTCCCTGGACTCACGAGCAAACTCCTCCGACGTCCGCCGTGGGGCCTCATGCTGGACCTGAACGGTCTGCTGTGCATGTGCGACCTGCTGAGCCAACACATCCTGGTGTGCCTGAGCAGCTTGCTGTGCCAACATGGTCTGCTGTGCCTGGAGAGCTACTATCTCTGCTAGATCGGAGATGGCGTCTCGCATGCGCCTATCTCCGCAGCGGGAGCCGGAAGAAGGAGAAGAGCGATGAAGAGGAATCATGATCCTAGCGAGGTCAAACCATAAGACATATCAGAAAAAGGATTTCAAGGAAGACTCTGACTACTACTAAACCTATCTGATTTTACTTTATATGAACCTCTCGTGACACTACATTCCATGGCAATGGGCGCGCTTCCATTAGCATGGTTGCCGTGACACTTAAGATTCCTAGCTCCAGACTCTAGGGGGACACCTATGGCTCTGATACCAACTGTAACACCCCGCTACTGACGGGTGTCCGTGCGAAGGGCTTTATCCCAACGAACACGCTACTAGGGCATAACTTAAGGGCTAAGCAACATGCATAAACCATTAAATAAACTGAATAACCGAAATAACTGAAATAACTGTTTAACTGATAATCATATATATAACTGTATTAATCTGAAACTTACGTACTAGTTCAGTATACTGAAACATAACTTAACTGATAAAGGATCCTACCTCTAAAGTCTGGAGCAAAACTATACATGATTGATTTGACTGTGAAATATAAACTAAACCTAAACTAAACATAGACTACTAAGACTCCACGGAAAATGCGGAGCTCACCAAGGGAAATCAGCTGCAACCGACCTCTACTAGATCAACGGTTCCTCGTCTGCCTCCTGATCGAACTCTGAAACAAAATGCGGGGAGTGAGTCGCAGCTCAGTGATGGGGTATCATGTATGTCATGCAACACATATTGTCATGTTATCAATCACATATACTTCTCCTATCTACGTAGCTGCGCCTCTCTGACGACGGACGCGTACCGCCGGAGATATCCGCACTCGAGCCCCCATGCTAAACTGATAAATGACGGAACACGAGCCGCCCTGCCGTAACTGATAACTGGGACTCGCTACCACGAGGGTGCGGTCATATGACGGAACACGAGCCGTCCTGCTGTAACTTATAACTGTGACTCACTACCACGAGAGTGCGGTCATGTGACGGAACACGAGCCGCCCTGTGATCTGGACCTCTACAACCACGCAGGTGAGGCCAGTCCTACTGTATCTGGGGTAGGACTCGAGGCGCTTCGTGGCAGTATGTCACGGCTAAACTCGACCGGGAGCTACATCCGGGCTATAGCGTTGAAATACACACTACGACGGTTCGCAGACTACATAAACAGTCATCACACAATTCTACATCCATTCTACTCATACACTGCATGTTATCATACTGATCATATATCATAGGATTCAATATAATAAATATAATCATATATAATGCATAACATAATAACGCATAACATAAATACAAAGGGATCTAGAAGTCATCCACTCATTCCTGTCCTGTTATCTATTAGGGAACTTATCTATCTGAGCATTATCCTCCATTAAAATCTGTTATCCTCTAAGACATGTTTCTATTACGGTATGTTATCTTACTAAGGTTTATTATCTGTCTAAGGTATATTATTTGTCTAAGGTATATTATTTGTCTAAGGTATATTATCTGTCTAAGACGTGTTATCTTACTGGGGCTTACTATCTTACTAGGTCACGTTATTCTACTAAGTTATATTATCTTGATGAGTTACGTTATCTTATTATGTTATATCATCCTAATAGGTTATGGTGTTTTACTAGGTTACATTATCTCACTGGGTTACATTAATTACTAAGTTATACTAACTCACTAGGTGGTATTAATTGATTGATTATATAAATCTCTAGATTATATTAATTACTAGATTATATTATCTTATCATGTTATCTTACCATGTCATGCTATCTTATCATGTGAGGTTATCTTACTAGATTATGCTATGTTACTATGTTATATTATCTTACTATATATGTTATATTATCTAGGTTATTTTCCTAATCATATCATCTACCTAAGCACGTTATAGACCTTTCATATTAACTACCTAAGCATGTTATCTACCTATCATATTATCTTCTAAGCATGTTATCTATCTATCATATTATTCACCTAAGCATATAAACATAAATATAAACATAAACATAAATACAACTATAAACATAAACATAAACATATACATATAAACATATAAACATAAACATATAAACATATAGACATATACAAATGCTACTATGTGGCAGCCACGACACATCCACCCTAAAACCTCCACTCACCTGGAAAGTCCTGAGACTGGAAGGCACCGCTAGCTCCGGCTCCAGCTATCGGCACCGCGTTTGCACCTGGCGTGCCAAAGACCCATTAGGACCGCACAAAGGAAAAGAATAACTTGAACTAGGTTGCGCACTGAACCTTCTCTAGCGAGCAACACCTTCTCGCTAGCGACGGCACACTCGCCAGCGAGATCTCACAGCTCGCTAGCGATCAGCAGGTTGACAGGGGCAAAAACGTCTTTTCACTCACCGTCAGGAACTTGCTCTAGCAGAGTATCCCCAAGACGTCGAGCTCACACTATCCTCAACAACGAAGGATGCCCCAAAGCACTGCTTTGAAAAAGGCTGAGTGTGAGATGTGAGGTGTAAGGTAACATAACCTCTCATATATATATATAGGGTGAGGGGGGAAAGGTTGAACAAGCTGTGACCGATGTGGGACTTCGATCCGGTCGCTAGCGGGCAGTGGCTGCTCGCTAGCTAGCACCTTCTGTCAACAACGTCTTGACGTCCATTCTAAACGATGTGGGACTTGATCCCATCGCTAGCGACTTGACTGCGGTCGCTGGCGACCAACTGCTCGCTAGCGGGAGCTGACTGCTCGCTAGCGAGTCCGTTCTGACAGGAACTTGCTGACGTGTTTCTGACGCGTCTTGAGAAAAGTCCTTCCTAAGGGACACTATGATACGGGGTATCACAAAACACCGGAATTCAATTCAATTCCAACCCACTAAAAGTATTCAAATAGGCTGTAAGTGTTTCATTAGTGGCTGGCACATTTTTCATATGTGGACTATTAACTTTGTCACCTTACTGCTAAGTGTCACATCATTTTTCCTATGTGCACGATTCAACCCCCCTTCTCCTGCAAACACACACATTCAATTGGCATTAGAGCTCGGTCCTTAGGGGTTGAGCACTTAACAGTGTTAAGGAAAAGATCCAAAGGAAGATGGATTCATTGTGGAACATTATTGAAAATGGAGATTATGAGCCAACAGAGACTGTCGTGGATTCAAATGCTCAAACTCCAGCAAGAGTCCCTCCGGGAGTACATCCAGCACCCCAAAGAACGTTCATTATAAGGATTCTTGAGAACAGATGGACTCAGGAGATTAAGGACAAAATTCAGATGAACTTCAAATCAAAGTACATACTCCTATGTGCTTTGCCAAAGGCGGAATATGACAAGATCGTATCATCTGACACTGCCAAGCAAATTTGGGAAAGACTGCACATGCTTCATGACGGAAACGATTAAGTCAAAGAAACGAAGGTTTCCATGCTTGTACACAAGTATGAATCTTTCAGCATGCTGACAGATGAAACCATAGACAATATGTCTATAACGTTCGTCCACGTCATCAACCAACTAACAGTTCTATGGAGAACCTACTCAAACGCTGAGATAGTAAGGAAGATCCTCAGAAGTCTCTCATTTAAATGGTGACCCAAGGTAACTGTCATTCAAGAAGCAAAAGACCTAAACCAACTTGGTCTGGATGTCTTATTAGGGTTTCTCAGAACCCATGAAATTGAGCTAGAAGGATTACTGGAAGCATCCACTTCCAAACCTCATAAGGGTCTCGCTCTGAAGAGTTCCTTCAAGAAACCTTCCAAGGTGTAACACCCTACTAGATAGCCCTTAACGCTTAAGTCATTTTAGGCTATTTCATAAGGGTTACCTCCTGTTATCATGTTTTACCTTTATATTTAAAATATAATACGCGGAAAATAGGCGGGAGTAGATTTTTCGTAAACATTCGCGGTGTAGAAAATAAGGGCTTTGCGCATATGATAAGCGATAATATAAGCGGTACAAACATCTAATGAAAATACCTCATCATATATAAATAACTCCCATCAAGTAACAAACATAAAATAAATACTAGGTCTCGCCCCATAAGTCAAAAACTGACCTATGAGACTCCACTATAAATACGAGTAAATAAATAGCTGCCGGCTAACAAAGGTCCGGACTCAGAAAACATAATAAATGAATAAACGTAGCGGAAGCATAACAATCATAATATCCGATAAGGAAATAAAACATGTCTCTGATATCTAGGGAACTATATCATAAACTAAGTCTATTCGGGCTCCTCGTGTGCTCCGACATCCTGCTCTGTCTGCTCCTTAAAAAGGTGGGAAAAACATAGGGTGAGCACTGGAAAGTGACTCAGTAGAGGAAGCCGCCCCGGGTTTAATTATAAAATAAGTGAAGCATGAATGAGTTCATTTCAGTTATTAGTTTCAAAACAATCTTGTCCCGGAACGTCTTACCTAAGTGTGTCTGGTTCATTTTATTAATACATATATCATCGCATAAATAAATAAACGTCTCAGTGTCGTGTACCAGTGCCCTTAAATCATAAACAATAAATACATCATAAAATACATTTCAACACGTTTAAACATCTTTATCTTTCTTTAACTGTGAGACATAACCGCCCTCCTGTCATATCCTCCACATCACCGGCCCCTAGGCATGAGCTCATCCTAAACTAATGGGAGAGGGGGGTAATTCTTTAACATAGCGTCACTTCGTGACGTTTTAACATAGCGTCACTCAGTGGCGTTTCAACATAGCGTCACTTTGTGACGTTTTAACATAGCGTCACTGAGCGCGTTTTGGTTATTAAACTTTAACATTACATAATCATAGGCATATAACATTCATCACATATATCTCATCATTAATCATTATATAAATCATATAGTCATGTCAACAATTTAACTCTTCATAAAAACAACACATATACTCAGTATAACATATATATATTCCATAAATAATTATATATTCAAATACACAAGTCATATAACGCATTAGGGAGCATAAAAGGGTAAAAACATGTCAATTTATACTCTTTAACATCATGGAATAAACATAGCACATTCACTTACTTACTCTGACATCATGGAGAATAAATAAATACAACTCCTTATCAAATAAACATGATATACAACTACTTATAAATATTATTCTCAATGCTTCTATACCTTTCATGTCATATGATCTCGTTTATTTTATTATTATTTCATACTTATACTTTATTCTAGTTTTACTTGTACTTTGTACTCTACCCTTAAGTATCTTGTAAACTCTTATATTTTATTCATCACCAATCTTGTCTTCTATACTATTATTGTTACTATTACTATTATCATTACATATCATATATTATACATATTGTTGTTCTTACTGTATTATTCTTTTATTATTATTATTAGGGTTAATATTTTATTATTATCTTCCCTATTAATATTATTATCATTATCATATTATTATTATTATTATTTCTACCTGTTATCTACCTATTATTAACTAATATACATGCTAATAGGTATACGTTTATGTAATAATAATATGTAATGGTAATATACATATACTAGTAAACTGTCTTTTTTTTTTTTCTTTATATATATATATATATATATATAATAGAATGCTCACGCTGCTACCAGTAAAGCATTCTCGCTTGCTCACGCTGCGCATATATATATATATATATCATGTGTATAATAATAATAATAATAATAATAATAATAATAATAAGAACAACAATAATAATAATAATAAGGCACAAAAATCCCTAATGGGAAAAACGACCATCACATTAATCTCATAAAATCATCATCAATATGCATGAAAATAGAATGCCTAACCCCTACCTCTTGAAGACAAAATGCTAGAATGCAAAGAGAAACCCTTTTTTTTTCCCGACGTTGCTCTCGTTGGAAACCTCCCCACGAACGGTCCGGTGACGCCGGAGACTCTTAACGGAGAAACAGAATCGGTAGAAAGCTCCGGCTTGATGAGAGGATTAAGAATATGAATTTATTTTCTGGATTGGGTGAGGTTTGATGGGTGTTTCGTGGTTTGGAGTATCAATGGCTTAGGGAGCTCTTAAGAGAAAGATGGCTATGGCGGCTCAGAAGAAGGAGGAGAGTGTTTTTCTCAATTGGAGAGGGTTACTAGTGTTTATATAGGGAGTGGCTAGGTCAAGAGTTATTGTGGGGCCCACCGTCACTTAAATTACTAAAACACTCCAAATCCCCCAAAATAATACTATAATGCTCATATAATTTTTCTAATATTTAAATATAAATTAAAATACACACATAGGCACATAAAATAAAATAAAATAAAATAAAATAAAATGAAATAAAATAAAATAAATAATAATATATAACACTAACATTATCTTATAACATCATGTAACTCATACAAATATTTTATATCATCATTCCTAACCTCATGCATCATCTAAATACCAATTAAAACTCATATATGCATCCAACGTACTCTTCCACGCACAATGAACACTCACATAAATACACATAATTATCATGACATATAATTTACACACGTAATTCACATAACATAGAATGAACACATATATACACACTTAAATCACGTCACACATAAGGGTTTGACTAGAAGAAACTTATCCACCCAAACCGAATTAAATCCTAATCAAGGTCAATTACCCTTAATCTCACTTAATTAGGACTTAATAAAAGTCGGGGTGTTACATTTCTCCCCTCCTTAAAAAGAATTTCGTCCTCGAAATTCGACACTTCTAACACAAAAACAACACAAAACATAACAGCTCCTACCCTCGCGGAGACTCGAGGGAAGGTCCACACGCAAGCAGCTAACCTGAATGAACAGGTCGTGCAGAAAACAAGTTCAAGAAACAAAAACATCTGTTGCAAACACATAAAAACAACCGAAATACATTTTTCCATGATAAAGGCATGAATCCATAATCTTACAAGGCAAGTTGATCCTTATGTTCCTAGGGTCCATGATCCAACATCAATGTTCTCCTCAAAAAGCTTCATCTCTATTTTCAAAACATCATCCTAGGAATTTTCGAAAATCCAAGTTAATTCCCAATCCCTAGTAGTTCAAAACACGTTTATTTAATTTTCAAAAACTAAATAAAAGCTCAAAACCTTCTTGTTTGCGATCAAAGGCAATTCTATGCTCTCAAAATAGATTTTAAGGTTTCTTACGTCCACACTAATGAAAATATGTTTTCTGTACTCCTACGGCCTTTAATCACGTACGTTTTCACATACATTAAAGAAATCACTTTCGAAAACTTCTTTCAACTTATATTATATCGTTACTTTAGAAATCATCTACCCATGCCCAAAACACATAATCTTAATAACCACAAAACTAGGAAAACACATTGGACCCTACGACTCATAATTACAACTGACACCGCAAGACATCCCCAAGGTATTTTCAACAAAACAAAAACGATTTTCAAGTTCGCAACTAAACGGTTCGCAAAAAGAGCCTTAAGGAACTTCGTACCTTAAGGTCGATGGGGTATGGAATCGTTTTCTAAAACCTAAGTTGGAAACCAAGCGTCATTTTAACAAACTTTCGCAATCACTTGAAAACAAAACAAAAGAAGAGGTTTAAACATCTCCGACGTACATCCAAAGCCACTAGGAGGAATGTGCTCATGATGCCATGATGGGGTACAGTAAAACTATCTCTCACATGGCTTCTCAAGGATTCTATTAGGTCTCACTAACGGCATGTGATGTTGGGAGACTAATGGATCCCGAGGTTCGGTAGAGTTGGAATATATGTGGTGGCTTGTAGTGGTAGGGTTTGTGTGGGTACATATGTGAGTAGTCGAAGCGTTTTCTAAGAGGATGTAGGCTATATATAGGGAGTGTGGTGTCTCTCTAGGGTCGTGCAAACGGTGTGGGTAGGGAAGGTTCCTTCTCAACTTAAGGCACTTGGAGGGTAGTGTTTCGGGAGCTCGGAGGGAAACAAGATAGAACATGATCAAGGAGTATTATTGGTAGTTGGCAGCGACGGGAACCTAATAATGGTGCAAGGGCTCATATGTCTTAATGTACGAGAGGGGGTACCTAGAGGTGTAAAGGCTTACATCTATCAATATATGTGAGGGCGTAAGGCATCCCTAAAAGGAAAGAGGGTCCAACTAGAGGGACATGATCATTCCTAAGAGTTATCCCATCGTGGCTGTGAAAGAGGTCGTGACGAGAACACTCTCGTTTATCGAAATCATTTTCGCAAAACATACTTTCCAAAACAAGGGCGAAAAACAAGTTTGAAAACTGGTCTTGTAGCCAACATGAAAAACCCTTTTTGAAAACACTTTTCACTTCGTTTTCTAAACAAAACAAGGGTGTGATTAACACACAGGAAAACATATGGAGGCCAAGATCAACCAGAGATGAGTAAACATCCATGGTTAACTAGCCAAGGCAGTCAACTCTTAGCTAAGGTCGACTATCCCTAACTAACCTCAACTAGATCCTAACAAAACTACAAGTAGCTTAGCGTCAGGCCTAGACATGCATCACACAATTCCCACCATACTCATGCACTAAATGGATTTCCAAACAATGATGATTAAGGCTAGTCATCACCGTCATACATTAAACAAGAAAAACATAAACGCTTACCCCTGATGAGATCATCTGACTGCTCCACGTTCTGTGCACCTACTGTGAACACGCGCCCTCGATGTTGTGGCCTAGAGGAGGAAGAAGGTTGGAATCCCATCCACTTGCAATCCTTGACATAATGGCCTGACTGGCCGCAGCGATAACAAACATTCTGACTGAGGCGACACGCCCCAGTGTGAAGCTTTCCACACGTGGCACATGGTGGCAGAGCGGATAGTGCCCAGGGTGCCGTCGCTGCTGGGTGCTGCTGCTGCTGCTGCTGGGGTGGTCGAGGCTGAGGCTGGGTCCTGGGTGACGGACCATAAGGCTGGTAGCGAGCAGGGGCGGGGCGGTTGGTCTGCTGAGGTGCCGCACCCCTCATCTGAGTCTCAACCCTCTGTGGAGCCACTGGGCGGCTCGTCTCCTCTACTATCCTGCAGGTGTCCACCATCTCTCTGTAGTCTCTGATCTTCATGTGCTTGGCCATCCTCTTGATGTCTTGATTAAGCCCAGCGCAGAACTTCATGGACTTCCAGCTCTCCTTCGGGTTCTCCTGATAGATCTCTGAAAACCTGATGAGCTCCTCAAACTTGGCGATGTACTCAGGGATGGTCATGGTGCCCTGACGGAGATCCAAAAACTCCATCTCCTTATCCTGACGAACAGTCTCAGGAAAGTACTTTTCATAGAACATGTCCTTAAACATGCCCCATGTGATAGCTACACCCGCCGCATCAGAAGCGCGATGAGCGTCGTTCCACCAAGAGCGTGCTTCCATCTGTAGCATGAATGTGGCCAACTGTGTCTTCTGAACCTCTGTGCACTGGACCACGATGAAGATATCCTCAATACCCCTCAACCAATCCTCAGCTTCAGAAGGGTTCGTAGTGCCGAGAAAAGGAGAGGGATTAGCCCTCTTAAAATCAGCAAAGTGTGAGTTGCCGTTGCCGTTACCCGCAGGTGGTGCTGTAGGCGGAGTAGTGCGCTGCTGGGTCATGTGGTCCACCATGCGGTGCATGGCCTTGGCCATCTCCATGAAAGCCTCAGGAGTAACATTGTTGTCCTGTCCTGCATCCTCGTGGTCGTCAGCATCGTCCCTATTACGTCTGCTAGGTGCCATGTCCCTGTGCACACAAAACAGTCAACATCGAGTTGATCAAGCTCCATATCAATGCTAGGTATGCACAGTTACTCTGACAGTCAAGCAAAACGATGATGCACCTCGAAACTAACTAAAACACATAAGAGGCATAAGCATGATATAACTACCGTACATGCAACAATAGTATAACAGGTCCATTACCCCAAGCCCTGTAGGATAGACCAGACTCTGATACCAAAATGTATCACCCTACTAGATAGCCCTTAACGCTTAAGTCCTTTTAGGCTATTTCATAAGGGTTACCTCCTGTTATCATGTTTTATCTTTATATTTAAAATATAATACGCGGAAAATAGGCGGGAGTAGATTTTTCGTAAACATTCGCGGTGTAGAAAATAAGGGCTTTGCGCATATGATAAGCGATAATATAAGCGGTACAAACATCTACTGAAAATACCTCATCATATATAAATAACTCCCATCAAGTAACAAACATGAAATAAATACTAGGTCTCGCCCCATAAGCCAAAAACTGTGACCTATGAGACTCCACTATAAATACGAGTAAATAAATAGCTGCCGGCTAACAAAGGTCCGCACTCAGAAAACATAATAAATGAATAAACGTAGCGGAAGCATAAAAATCAAAATATCAGATAAGGAAAAAAAACATGTCTCTGATATCTAGGGAACTATATCATAAACTAAGTCTGTCCGGGCTCCTCGTGTGCTCCGACATCATGCTCTGTCTGCTCCTTAAAAAGGTGGGAAAAACATAGGGTGAGCACTGGAAAGTGACTCAGTAGAGGAAGCCGCCCCGGGTTTAATTATAAAATAAGTGAAGCATGAATGAGTTCATTTCAGTTATTAGTTTCAAAACAATCTTGTCCCGGAACGTCTTACCTAAGTGCGTCTGGTTCATTTTATTAATACATATATCATCGCATAAATAAATAAACGTCTCAGTGTCGTGTACTAGTGCCCTTAAATCATAAACAATAAATACATCATAAAATACATTTCAACACCTTTAAACATCTTTATCTTTCTTTAACTGTGAGACACAACCGCCCTCCTATCATATCCTCCACATCACCGGCCCCTAGGCATGAGCTCATCCTAAACTAATGGGGAGAGGGGGGTAATTCTTTAACATAGCGTCACTTCGTGACGTTTTAACATAGCGTCACTCAGTGGCGTTTCAACATAGCGTCACTTTGTGACGTTTTAACATAGCGTCACTGAGCGCGTTTTGGTTATTAAACTTTAACATTACATAATCATAGGCATATAACATTCATCACATATATCTCATCATTAATCATTATATAAATCATATAGTCATGTCAACAATTTAACTCTTCATAAAAACAACACATATACTCAGTATAACATATATATATTCCATAAATAATTATATATTCAAATACACAAGTCATATAACGCATTAGGGAGCATAAAAGGGTAAAAACATGTCAATTTATACTCTTTAACATCATGGAATAAACATAGCACATTCACTTACTTACTCTGACATCATGGAGAATAAATAAATACAAATCCTTATCAAATAAATATTATTCTCAATGCTTCTATACCTTTCATGTCATATGATCTCGTTTATTTTATTATTATTTCATACTTATACTTTATTCTAGTTTTACTTGTACTTTGTACTCTACCCTTAAGTATCTTGTAAACTCTTATATTTTATTCATCACCAATCTTGTCTTCTATACTATTATTGTTACTATTACTATTATCATTACATATCATATATTATACATATTGTTGTTCTTACTGTATTATTCTTTTATTATTATTATTAGGGTTAATATTTTATTATTATCTTCCCTATTAATATTACTATCATTATCATATTATTATTATTATTATTATTTCTACCTGTTATCTACCTATTATTAACTAATATACATGCTAATAGGTATACGTTTATGTAATAATAATATGTAATGGTAATATACATATACTAGTAAACTGTCATTTTTTCTTCTTCTTTATATATATATATATATATATAATAGAATGCTCACGCTGCTACCAGTAAAGCATTCTTGCGCAGCGTGATAATAATAATAATAATAATAATAATAACAACAATAATAATAATAATAAGGCACAAAAATCCCTAATGGGAAAAACGACCATCACATTAATCTCATAAAATCATCATCAATATGCATGAAAATAGAATGCCTAACCCCTACCTCTTGAAGACAAAATGCTAGAATGCAAAGAGAAACCCTTTTTTTTTCCCGACGTTGCTCTCGTTGGAAACCTCCCCACGAACGGTCCGGTGACGCCGGAGACTCTTAACGGAGAAACAGAATCGGTAGAAAGCTCCGGCTTGATGAGAGGATTAAGAATATGAATTTATTTTCTGGATTGGGTGAGGTTTGATGGGTGTTTCGTGGTTTGGAGTATCAATGGCTTAGGGAGCTCTTAAGAGAAAGATGGCTATGGCGGCTCAGAAGAAGGAGGAGAGTGTTTTTCTCAATTGGAGAGGGTTACTAGTGTTTATATAGGGAGTGGCTAGGTCAAGAGTTATTGTGGGGCCCACCGTCACTTAAATTACTAAAACACTCCAAATCCCCCAAAATAATACTATAATGCTCATATAATTTTTCTAATATTTAAATATAAATTAAAATACACACATAGGCACATAAAATAAAATAAAATAAAATAAAATAAAATGAAATAAAATAAAATAAATAATAATATATAACACTAACATTATCTTATAACATCATGTAACTCATACAAATATTTTATATCATCATTCCTAACCTCATGCATCATCTAAATACCAATTAAAACTCATATATGCATCCAACGTACTCTTCCACGCACAATGAACACTCACATAAATACACATAATTATCATGACATATAATTTACACACGTAATTCACATAACATAGAATGAACACATATATACACACTTAAATCACGTCACACATAAGGTTTGACTAGAAGAAACTTATCCACCCAAACCGAATTAAATCCTAATCAAGGTCAATTACCTTAATCTCACTTAATTAGGACTTAATAAAAGTCGGGTGTTACATTTCTCCCCTCCTTAAAAAGAATTTCGTCCTCGAAATTCGACACTTCTAACACAAAAACAACACAAAACATAACAGCTCCTACCCTCGCGGAGACTCGAGGGAAGGTCCACACGCAAGCAGCTAACCTGAATGAACAGGTCGTGCAGAAAACAAGTTCAAGAAACAAAAACATCTGTTGCAAACACATAAAAACAACCGAAATACATTTTTCCATGATAAAGGCATGAATCCATAATCTTACAAGGCAAGTTGATCCTTATGTTCCTAGGGTCCATGATCCAACATCAATGTTCTCCTCAAAAAGCTTCATCTCTATTTTCAAAACATCATCCTAGGAATTTTCGAAAATCCAAGTTAATTCCCAATCCCTAGTAGTTCAAAACACGTTTATTTAATTTTTCAAAAACTAAATAAAAGCTCAAAACCTTCTTGTTTGCGATCAAAGGCAATTCTATGCTCTCAAAATAGATTTTAAGGTTTCTTACGTCCACACTAATGAAAATATGTTTTCTGTACTCCTACGGCCTTAATCACGTACGTTTCACATACATTAAAGAAATCACTTTCGAAAACTTCTTTCAACTTATATTATATCGTTACTTTAGAAATCATCTACCCATGCCCAAAACACATAATCTTAATAACCACAAAACTAGGAAAACACATTGGACCCTACGACTCATAATTACAACTGACACCGCAAGACATCCCCAAGGTATTTTCAACAAAACAAAAACGATTTTCAAGTTCGCAACTAAACGGTTCGCAAAAAGAGCCTTAAGGAACTTCGTACCTTAAGGTCGATGGGGTATGGAATCGTTTTCTAAAACCTAAGTTGGAAACCAAGCGTCATTTTAACAAACTTTCGCAATCACTTGAAAACAAAACAAAAGAAGAGGTTTAAACATCTCCGACGTACATCCAAAGCCACTAGGAGGAATGTGCTCATGATGCCATGATGGGTACAGTAAAACTATCTCTCACATGGCTTCTCAAGGATTCTATTAGGTCTCACTAACGGCATGTGATGTTGGGAGACTAATGGATCCCGAGGTTCGTAGAGTTGGAATATATGTGGTGGCTTGTAGTGGTAGGGTTTGTGTGGGTACATATGTGAGTAGTCGAAGCGTTTTCTAAGAGGATGTAGGCTATATATAGGGAGTGTGGTGTCTCTCTAGGGTCGTGCAAACGGTGTGGGTAGGGAAGGTTCCTTCTCAACTTAAGGCACTTGGAGGTAGTGTTTCGGGAGCTCGGAGGGAAACAAGATAGAACATGATCAAGGAGTATTATTGTAGTTGGCAGCGACGGGAACCTAATAATGGTGCAAGGGCTCATATGTCTTAATGTACGAGAGGGGGTACCTAGAGGTGTAAAGGCTTACATCTATCAATATATGTGAGGGCGTAAGGCATCCCTAAAAGGAAAGAGGGTCCAACTAGAGGGACATGATCATTCCTAAGAGTTATCCCATCGTGGCTGTGAAAGAGGTCGTGACGAGAACACTCTCGTTTATCGAAATCATTTTCGCAAAACATACTTTTCCAAAACAAGGGCGAAAAACAAGTTTGAAAACTGGTCTTGTAGCCAACATGAAAAACCCTTTTTGAAAACACTTTTCACTTCGTTTTCTAAACAAAACAAGGGTGTGATTAAACACACGGAAAACATATGGAGGCCAAGATCAACCAGAGATGAGTAAACATCCATGGTTAACTAGCCAAGGCAGTCAACTCTTAGCTAAGGTCGACTATCCCTAACTAACCTCAACTAGATCCTAACAAAACTACAAGTAGCTTAGCGTCAGGCCTAGACATGCATCACACAATTCCCACCATACTCATGCACTAAATGGATTTCCAAACAATGATGATTAAGGCTAGTCATCACCGTCATACATTAAACAAGAAAAACATAAACGCTTACCCCTGATGAGATCATCTGACTGCTCCACGTTCTGTGCACCTACTGTGAACACGCGCCCTCGATGTTGTGGCCTAGAGGAGGAAGAAGGTTGGAATCCCATCCACTTGCAATCCTTGACATAATGGCCTGACTGGCCGCAGCGATAACAAACATTCTGACTGAGGCGACACGCCCCAGTGTGAAGCTTTCCACACGTGGCACATGGTGGCAGAGCGGATAGTGCCCAGGGTCCGTCGCTGCTGGGTGCTGCTGCTGCTGCTGCTGGGGTGGTCGAGGCTGAGGCTGGGTCCTGGTGACGGACCATAAGGCTGGTAGCGAGCAGGGGCGGGGCGGTTGGTCTGCTGAGGTGCCGCACCCCTCATCTGAGTCTCAACCCTCTGTGGAGCCACTGGGCGGCTCGTCTCCTCTACTATCCTGCAGGTGTCCACCATCTCTCTGTAGTCTCTGATCTTCATGTGCTTGGCATCCTCTTGATGTCTTGATTAAGCCCAGCGCAGAACTTCATGGACTTCCAGCTCTCCTTCGGGTTCTCCTGATAGATCTCTGAAAACCTGATGAGCTCCTCAAACTTGGCGATGTACTCAGGGATGGTCATGGTGCCCTGACGGAGATCCAAAAACTCCATCTCCTTATCCTGACGAACAGTCTCAGGAAAGTACTTTTCATAGAACATGTCCTTAAACATGCCCCATGTGATAGCTACACCCGCCGCATCAGAAGCGCGATGAGCGTCGTTCCACCAAGAGCGTGCTTCCATCTGTAGCATGAATGTGGCCAACTGTGTCTTCTGAACCTCTGTGCACTGGACCACGATGAAGATATCCTCAATACCCCTCAACCAATCCTCAGCTTCAGAAGGGTTCGTAGTGCGAGAAAAGGAGAGGGATTAGCCCTCTTAAAATCAGCAAAGTGTGAGTTGCCGTTGCCGTTACCCGCAGGTGGTGCTGTAGGCGGAGTAGTGCGCTGCTGGGTCATGTGGTCCACCATGCGGTGCATGGCCTTGGCCATCTCCATGAAAGCCTCAGGAGTAACATTGTTGTCCTGTCCTGCATCCTCGTGGTCGTCAGCATCGTCCCTATTACGTCTGCTAGGTGCCATGTCCCTGTGCACACAAAACAGTCAACATCGAGTTGATCAAGCTCCATATCAATGCTAGGTATGCACAGTTACTCTGACAGTCAAGCAAAACGATGATGCACCTCGAAACTAACTAAAACACATAAGAGCATAAGCATGATATAACTACCGTACATGCAACAATAGTATAACAGGTCCATTACCCCAAGCCCTGTAGGATAGACCAGACTCTGATACCAAAATGTAATCACCCTACTAGATAGCCCTTAACGCTTAAGTCCTTTTAGGCTATTTCATAAGGGTTACCTCCTGTTATCATGTTTTATCTTTATATTTAAAATATAATACGCGGAAAATAGGCGGGAGTAGATTTTTCGTAAACATTCGCGGTGTAGAAAATAAGGGCTTTGCGCATATGATAAGCGATAATATAAGCGGTACAAACATCTACTGAAAATACCTCATCATATATAAATAACTCCCATCAAGTAACAAACATGAAATAAATACTAGGTCTCGCCCCATAAGCCAAAAACTGTGACCTATGAGACTCCACTATAAATACGAGTAAATAAATAGCTGCCGGCTAACAAAGGTCCGCACTCAGAAAACATAATAAATGAATAAACGTAGCGGAAGCATAAAAATCAAAATATCAGATAAGGAAAAAAAACATGTCTCTGATATCTAGGGAACTATATCATAAACTAAGTCTGTCCGGGCTCCTCGTGTGCTCCGACATCATGCTCTGTCTGCTCCTTAAAAAGGTGGGAAAAACATAGGGTGAGCACTGGAAAGTGACTCAGTAGAGGAAGCCGCCCCGAGTTTAATTATAAAATAAGTGAAGCATGAATGAGTTCATTTCAGTTATTAGTTTCAAAACAATCTTGTCCCGGAACGTCTTACCTAAGTGCGTCTGGTTCATTTTATTAATACATATATCATCGCATAAATAAATAAACGTCTCAGTGTCGTGTACTAGTGCCCTTAAATCATAAACAATAAATACATCATAAAATACATTTCAACACCTTTAAACATCTTTATCTTTCTTTAACTGTGAGACACAACCGCCCTCCTATCATATCCTCCACATCACCGGCCCCTAGGCATGAGCTCATCCTAAACTAATGGGGAGAGGGGGGTAATTCTTTAACATAGCGTCACTTCGTGACGTTTTAACATAGCGTCACTCAGTGGCGTTTCAACATAGCGTCACTTTGTGACGTTTTAACATAGCGTCACTGAGCGCGTTTTGGTTATTAAACTTTAACATTACATAATCATAGGCATATAACATTCATCACATATATCTCATCATTAATCATTATATAAATCATATAGTCATGTCAACAATTTAACTCTTCATAAAAACAACACATATACTCAGTATAACATATATATATTCCATAAATAATTATATATTCAAATACACAAGTCATATAACGCATTAGGGAGCATAAAAGGGTAAAAACATGTCAATTTATACTCTTTAACATCATGGAATAAACATAGCACATTCACTTACTTACTCTGACATCATGGAGAATAAATAAATACAACTCCTTATCAAATAAACATGATATACAACTACTTATAAATATTATTCTCAATGCTTCTATACCTTTCATGTCATATGATCTCGTTTATTTTATTATTATTTCATACTTATACTTTATTCTAGTTTTACTTGTACTTTGTACTCTACCCTTAAGTATCTTGTAAACTCTTATATTTTATTCATCACCAATCTTCTCTTCTATACTATTATTGTTACTATTACTATTATCATTACATATCATATATTATACATATTGTTGTTCTTACTGTATTATTCTTTTATTATTATTATTAGGGTTAATATTTTATTATTATCTTCCCTATTAATATTACTATCATTATCATATTATTATTATTATTATTTCTACCTGTTATCTACCTATTATTAACTAATATACATGCTAATAGGTATACGTTTATGTAATAATAATATGTAATGGTAATATACATATACTAGTAAACTGTCTTTTTTTTTTCTTCTTTATATATATATATATATATAATAGAATGCTCACGCTGCTACCAGTAAAGCATTCTTGCGCAGCGTGATAATAATAATAATAATAATAATAATAATAATAACAACAATAATAATAATAATAATAAGGCACAAAAATCCCTAATGGGAAAAACGACCATCACATTAATCTCATAAAATCATCATCAATATGCATGAAAATAGAATGCCTAACCCCTACCTCTTGAAGACAAAATGCTAGAATGCAAAGAGAAACCCTTTTTTTTTCCCGACGTTGCTCTCGTTGGAAACCTCCCCACGAACGGTCCGGTGACGCCGGAGACTCTTAACGGAGAAACAGAATCGGTAGAAAGCTCCGACTTGATGAGAGGATTAAGAATATGAATTTATTTTCTGGATTGGGTGAGGTTTGATGGGTGTTTCGTGGTTTGGAGTATCAATGGCTTAGGGAGCTCTTAAGAGAAAGATGGCTATGGGGGCTCAGAAGAAGGAGGAGAGTGTTTTTCTCAATTGGAGAGGGTTACTAGTGTTTATATAGGGAGTGGCTAGGTCAAGAGTTATTGTGGGGCCCATCGTCACTTAAATTACTAAAACACTCCAAATCCCCCTCAAATAATACTATAATGCTCATATAATTTTTCTAATATTTAAATATATATTAAAATACACACATAGGCACATAAAATAAAATAAAATAAAATGAAATAAAATAAAATAAAATAAAATAAATAATAATATATAACACTAACATTATCTAATAACATCATGTAAGTCATATAAATATTTTATATCATCATTCCTAACCTCATGCTACATCTAAATACCAATTAAAACTCTTATATGCATCCAACGTACTCTTCCACGCACAATGAACACTCACATAAATACACATAATTATCATGACATATAATTTACACACGTAACTCACATAGCATAGAATGAACACATATATACACACTTAAATCACGTCACACATAAGGGTTTGACTAGAAGAAACTTATCCACCCAAACCGAATTAAATCCTAATCAAGGTCAATTACCCTTAATCTCACTTAATTAGGACTTAATAAAAGTCGGGGTGTTACACAAGGCACTCAAAGTAGCTGAGGTCTCAGACTCAGAAGGTGAGACAGAGCAAGACTCGGAGGATGAAGACATCTCCATACTGGTTAGAAAGATGACAAAAGCATGGAAAAACAAACAAAGAAAAGGAAAGGAAGTTGCAGCCAAGAAGGATAGAAAAAGGAAGATGAAGGTCTCAAAAGCCACTTGCTATGGTTGTGGTGAGAAGGGACACTTCAAAACGGACTGCCCTCAGAACAAGGGTGGTAAGAAGAATTTCTTCCCAAAGAAGAAAAAGGCAATGGCTGCAACATGAAGCGATTCGGAAGAAGAAGCCTCTGACTTACAAGAAGAAGATGAAGCTAATGTATGCTTCATGACTAATGAGGACTTCATTCTGGAAACAGAATCCGAATCAGAAGAGGTACCAAATGAAGGTGCTTGTGACGTGAGAAGGGGGTTTAATCACGTCTACTCAAAAAAACTTTGTTACCTGAAACTTGCAAGTCTGATCAAGCTATAAGCTTGTCTTGTTAAAGAGTGCAGCGGGTTAGTGAATGTAGCAAGCTTATGTTTCGAATTGCTTAGCCTTAGGTGTAAGGCTTCCTTATGTTTTGATAACTTAGTGATTGTAGATTAAGTAAATTAATCTAGCCTTATAGCTTTGGCTCTAGGTGGCTAAGTTATGTTACTTTAATCAAGTTAGGTGCAAGTGTATGTGTGTTCTATGTTATGCGAAAATACTATGTAGAAGATAAAGGTAGAGAGAGTGCACACAATAAGTTTTTATACTGGTTCGGCAATGTGCCTACTCTAGTCCTCAAGCTTCACTTGAGAGTTTACTAACCACCACCTCCAAACACTTGAAGGATTTCTGCCTCAGCACACCACTGGGGACTTCTTGCACTTCACACTTGAAGTGACTAACTGCACCTCAGCCTAGAGATGACTTCCTTGCCTTCAACATTGAAGGTCTTTCTACCCTGCCTTGAACCTTCAAGGACTTCTGCCTTCACAACTAGAAGGACTTGTACAAACAGCGAATTGAAGAGATTCTTGTGATTCTAAGAATCAAATAAGAACTTAGATGCAACTAAGTTTTGCTCTTATTTGATCTTCAAAGCTTAACTTGCATATGCAAGGATATTCAAATTGTTCTTAGCTAAACCTTACAAATTACCCCTTTTGATCTAAATGTATATGAATTCGAGTACAAATAGTTGTTAGGATTTTTGACAGAGTTTCGGCTTTTTTGTTCTTGATTCTCTTGATGCTCTTGTCAAATGATGGGGTATTTATAGGCATCAAAGTCCACTTCCAAATGAGGAAACTTTGAACTTGTCTTTAATGCTTGAGCTCATGCTTCCATGCGCCTATGCTTGCTTGAGCTTAATCTTGCTTGAGCTCCCTTGGTGTGCTTAGCTTGTTCTACTATCACCAAGCCTAGGTGATTAGCTTTGGTTGCTAGGTAGCTTTGCTTACTAGCTTGAGCTTGCTTGAGCTTCCTAGATGTGTTGAGCTTGTATTTTGCTCCACCTAGAGGTAGCTTCTGTTGCAATAACCTTCCCTTGGTGTCTTGAGCTTATGCTATGCTCCACCTATAGCTTGCTTGTGGTGCAAGAAGCTTCCCTTGATGCTTTGAGCTTATGCTATGAGCCTCTAGCTTTAGCTTATGCTATGAGCCTCTAGCTTTAGCTTGTGCTATGCGCCTCTTGGGTGCTCTTTTGCTTCAAGTGTTTTCTTAATATTTTTAATACCTCATAGGTTAACCTCCTGAAACACTTGATGAAACCATTAGTATTCACAAGCAAAATTCTTATCCAACACTTAAAGATTTTTATCATTCAAAACATCTTATGACAATGTAGGGTTCTTGGAGCTAACATCAAATTGTCTCCCTCTCCACTCATATGAGGAACTCTCAGAACTCTATGATGAGCTTCTAAGTGACTCAAATGAATTAGCTCAACATTTTCGAGCTCAGAAAAAGTGTCTTAAAAATATTGGAGCTGAAAATGTTAAGTTAACTCAAGAGTGTAAGAAGCTAGAACTTGAAAAAGATGATTTCAAAGAAATATATCTCGATGGAAAAGAAACTCTATCAAGCTCTAGAAGATATGTCTTCTATAACTCTAGAAAAAGCTGAACTAGCCTTAATAGAGTTATAAAAAACCAATGAACTTCTTACCTCAGATCTGGTTAAGATGGTCAATGGAGGAAAAATGCTGAGCTTGTTGCTTGGAGGTCAACAACCATACAAGGACAAGACCAACCTTGGTTATGAAGAAGTATTTGATCCTCATGACATTGATCCATCTCTAAGCAAGACACCATGCATTTGCATAACGTGTTTCTAGAAGGGACATGGTTCTGAAAGTTGTCCCAAAATGAGAAAGGGAAATACTTCTTTTGCTCAGAAGGGCAAGAAAAGAAATCCTTTTCAGAAAGGCAAGCCTTCTCAAAAGGGCAAGTCATCTTATAAGGACAATCCTTCTAAGAATACAAAAGCCTCTCAAAAGGCTAAAGCTTCTGAAAAAGGAAAAGAAAAGGTTTTCGAAAATAAAAATCTAAGTCCCCTTCTAAGAAACACAACACACAGAAGGCTAAGAAAGCTAACAAGAAAGGACCCAACAAAGCATGGGTACCTAAAGCTGTAAACTTTGTGTCTACAGGAGCATCAACAAGCAATGCTCCATCAGCAGGATGAGCAATGGTAACTAGACAGTGGCTGCTCGAGGCACATGACCGGAAGCAAGCACTGGTTCAGAAGGCTTAGGCCTAATAAGGGAGAAATCGTGCGTTTTGGTGATGGAGCTAAGTGATATAGCATAATTTTTATTGGTTAATCCCCTCTTGTACGCATGTAATATGACCACTTTTGAGATAAATGAGCTACTTTTGCATCATATTAGGCATTTGGTACTTATTTGGAACTTTGTGCATTTTTCCAGCATTTTGTGCCTTGTGAGACTATTCTGTAATTTGCTTATAACTTAAGTTCTAGAAATTGGAATTTTGTGTTATTTGTCTTGTCGGAAAGCTTAGATACAGGTCTACAACTTCGATGAAAAACTCGAAAGCTGATTCAGACCATAAGGATTCCAAATTGGAGCTTCAAGTTGAGTCAATCTTGCTGTAGAATTCTGGACAGCAATCCTTAGCAGCAAGTGTTGCAGAAGCCATAGCTGGAGCTACAGATGTTGAAATAACTTCATTTCAGTTTTATTGTAAAGCTACAAAACAAGGCTTCATTTCATCTTCAGAACTAGAAAGCAATTGAAGTCTATAAGAAGCTCAACAGTTGACTCAAAGTTGATGCAGCAAATGTGTCAGCTATCTGGAGTAGCACTCAGTATTTTGCCTATATCTAGAGCTATACTCACTGGAATTGGATGCTCTTGGTGGCTATGGAAAGCTGAGACATAGATCCACAACTTTGCTTCAGGGCTCGAGGGCAAAAAGATCCATTAGAGGCTTCAGAAATTGGCTGCAATATTTCGGGCAGAAACTTAGTTTTGCTGAGTTACCTTAAGTGTCACAATTTTGTGCATTGTCCATTGTACCCTTGCCTTATGTGTTGTAATTGCTTAGTCTGTGGGCTTTTTAGACATTTCCACATACTTTTGTGTCTATTTAAGTCCTAGATCAGATTTGGAGGGAACAATTTTTATATTCATTTTTTACAATTCAAGTTTTTAGAATTAGAGATAGTTTACATTTCTCTCTAGCTTTTCTTCATTTTCGTTTTTGCTTTCTTCTCCATTTCTTCTTGATGAGTTCTCCATGATCATGGAGAACTAAACTCATATCTAGCTTGAGGATGGAGGATTGTAAAAGATGTTGAGATTTGCAATGTGATTGAGGTATTTCTTTCATAATTCTTAAAGGAATTCGAATTCTCTCTTCTCATCTCTTCTTGATTCATGATTCAAGGATCATGAAGATTTTCTAATTCTTGAATTATGAATCCAATTGATTGATAATTCTAGAGATTTCTGAATTATTGATCAATAATTTTAAGTTGAGAGAATACCTAGATCTAGAGATTTCTAATTTAGGAAATTGAATTGTAGAGCTTCAATCTTAATATCTTGAGTTAAGTTTTGAGATTTCAGATTTAATTCAAGTGTATTAAGATGAATGTATGAAGATTTTCATAAGAAATTAGGTTTAATTTCAGATTTGAAATCAGATTTATAATTGAATTGCAATTTTTGAAAGAATCATTAAAAGGATGATGAATCAATGATATAGATTTTACAATCCAAATTTCTTAAGCTAGTATTCTACCTATTTGATTTTATTCCTCATTGAATTTTCTGATTTGTTTCATTACATGTTCAAAATCCCCAATCCTAATTCGTTTTTGCATGATCACTCCTCAACTATTGAATTCCTTGGGAGAATGACCTAGGTTAACCATTACACTACAAGTTACCTAGTTTTAATTTGAATCAATTCGGCAATTGATCACTAAGGTAAAGTCACTACAATCGGAGATGTAGGTAAGGATGACTCTCACCAAATCTCCGATGTACTGTTAGTTGATGGCTTAACTCATAACCTCTTATGCTTTAGTCAATTATGTGACAATGACTTAAAGGTTGAGTTTCTTTTATGGATATGTGATTTAATATTTGTTTTGGTGAGTTTTGGTGGTTGAATGTGAGGTTTGGATGTTTGGAAACTTGAGAGAATTTGGATGAGCTAGGAGATGAAGAAGATAGGTGGTGAGGGTGTTCTTAAGGCTTTCTAGAGTTATAAGGCGGTCTTGAGGTCGGAGGAGCTTAAGTGCATTATTAAAAAGATGAGGGATGAGGGGCAAAAGTGCAAAAATGCATAATTATGTTATGCCTCGAGACTGGTTGCTAGCGAGGACATCAACACCGCTAGCGACAACCTATGCCGCTCCACTCGCTAGCGTGCATACACTAGCCGCTAGCGTGCATACACTAGCCGCTAGCGAGGATTTACTGCAGCAAAACAACAACATGTGTTCTATGTTCTAAGTCTCCATTTCCATTCCTAATTCACTATAAACCAGTGCAAAACATCCTAACCAATATTTATACACATATAATACCTTGAATACATCAAAATATATAAAATCTCATATAACACATACTTAAATCCTTTCTTATGCTTATAATTCTATCATGTCATGTTTCTAACCATATATATATAATGCAAACATCATCATTTCATACACATAGATCACATAATTCATATAACACATATCAGACAATGCACACATATCATAAGGCACTCCATACATATATATAACCCAATTATGCCTTAATCAATGTAATTATCATTAAATCCCTTTAATTAAGACGTAATTGGAATTTGGGGTCTTACATATAGTGAACCGTCAGTGTTATGCTTTCTTCTAAATACCCACTTACATCCTATAGGCTTTGATCCTAGAGGAAAATCAACTAAGACCATAATATTATTTGAAAATATTGAGTCCATTTCATCATTTGTTGCTTCTTTCCAAAAGGCAGAGTCTCTAGAAGTCATTGCCTCTTTGAACGTTTGAGGATCACCCTTTAGACTCATCACAATAGGAATCTTGTTTATTACAAAATCCCTAGTCTCTTCTACCAAAATAAGTGAGATCCTAAGAAAAAATAAAATTTGGACCCAAGTCCTTTTCTTTTCTTACCCTCAAGCTCTTTCTTCGTTCGATCAATCCTTTGTCACTTAAATGTTTATTATTTTGATCATTTAATTCTTGTGAAACATTAGTATCATTTTTGGGATATTTTGAATTAAGAGTTGAATCATTGATAAATCTATTTTCAACAAATTCTACCTTTCTTGATTTAACAAATGTATTAGACACCGAGTCTAATATTCTATATGCTTTAGAATCTTTAGCATATCTTATGAAGGTTCCTTTTATGGCTCTTGGCCCCAATTTGATTTTGTTTTGATCAGGAACTCAATAAAAGGCTAAACACCTTCACACTTTGAGATAATTCAAATTAGCTTTTCTTTCTTTCCATATTTCTTAAGGAGAAACCTTTCTATGTCTTAACGATATTCTATTATAGATATGACATGTTGTTAATAATGTCTCAACCCATAAATTGTAAGGCAACTTTGCATTTAGAAACATTGAATCAACTATATCCACTAAGGTATGATTTTTCCTTTCTGCCAAACCATTTGGTTACAGAGTATACAGAGAAGAAGATTCATGCATAATACCATGTAATTCATAAAAGTTATCAAATACACTAGAAAAATATTCTCCACCTCTATCACTACAAAGAACTTTTATTTTCTTTTCATGTAAATTCTCTACTTCCATTTTATATTTCTTAGATATTTCAAAAGCTTCATCTTTATTTCTGAGTAAATACACATACATAAATCTAGAACAATCATCAATAAAAGTTATAAAATATCATTTTACTCCTCTAGTAATATTGTCATTTAATCATAAATATCACTATGAATCAATTCTAGTAAATGTGTATTTCTTTCAACTTTAGGAAAAGGTTTCTTAGTAATTTTAGATTGTATGCAAATATCACATTTCTTATTAAAATCCTTGTTACTAAGATCAATATAGTCTTCTTTATGCATATATTCAATTGACTTGTAACTTAAGTGTCTTAATCTACTATGCCATAAATCACAAGAATTAATAAACATTCACTTTATTATCAATACTAAGTTTGAGCATGCCTTTACAATATCATTTCCCTATGAATACATTATTTTTAAGCAAGATCATTTTATGGATTCCATTACAACTTTGAATCCTTTCTTACACAAGAGACTAACACTCTCTTCGTCTCTTCTTCTCTTGTTTAGGATCCTTTGAGAACTTCCTTTTCTTCTTATTGATGTTGTCTTCACCAATATGGTTTACTTTTGAATTTTGAGAAAGATACACAACATCATGTTTTTGAGTTTCCTCCTTTATACATATGTCTTAGTAACTTCTCAATTGTGAAGTCCACATCAAGATGTAGAAGTTTCTTCCTATAATCATTCCAAGATGATGAAGACAATTTTAAAATAATTGCTCCAACATGTACTGACTCAAGGATCACCACTTGTAGATCACAAAGTCTACTTACAAGGTTTTGTAACTCATAAAATTGGTCTATAATATGCATAGTATCAATCATAATAAACTCAAAATATTTTAATATAATGAACTTATTTGTTCCTTGTTGCTCGTTGTTGTATTTTTCTTCCAAAGACTTCCAAATCTCCAATGGTGATTGAATTGGCATGTAGAGATCATAGAGTCGGTTGAATAAAGTGTTAAGAATATGACCTCGGCATGAAAAGGTATCCTCAGCACGCTTCTTTTTCCTTAATTGAGCAATTTTTTTCTTATCTTCCATTGTGTCATTTTCAGCAGCATCGACAATTGGTGCAATCTTTGGATTTTGCAAGATTAAGAACTGAAACAATAAACATCATCTTGTCCTTCCAACAATTGAAGTTTGTTCCAACAATTGAAGAATAAACATTGGGCATATGTTTATGTGTTAGTTGATTAATTGATGCATGACATATTAGGAATTGGTAATGATTAATTAATTAGCTGATTAGTTTCTTTAATTAGATTAATGTGATTGGCTTAAATAATTGTGGAGAGTGGAACTAAAGGTGAGATCTCACTAATTAATCCCATTTTAGGCAATTAATCATTAGAATCACAACAAAGGAGTTAGATCTAACTCCGGCGTAATTAATCAACTCATGCATTCTTTTGTAGCCAATGATTGACACCCTAATGAATGTTCCACCCCCATAAACCGTTGTTTTTTTTATTATTATTTTCTTTCCAATTTATTTAACTTTCACACAAAAACCCCCAAATCGTGACAACCCTATCATACAACTAGTCTTGAGTAAAACCCTCTTAGCCATTCCTTGTGAGAGACGACCCTGGTTTCCACTAAACTATATTAGGGGAACTTGGTTATAAGGATTAATTAAATTTATGTGTGCCACGACAGCACGCATCAAATTTTTGGCGTTGTTGCCGGGGAATGGCGATGAAAGTAATCTCTAGTTGTGTGATTTGTGAATATTGTACATAATCTTTTTTCTTTGTTTCTTTGAAAAATCAAAAACAACAAAAAGATTTTTTTTATTTTTGCATTGCATTACATTTAGCATTTGCATCTACAGAACTTTCTGTTCGCAGAACAACAAAGTTCTGCGCCGACACGAGCGCCCGAGCGCCTAGTGAGCGCTCCAGCGCCTTATCAGAGAGCGCCCTAGCGCCCTTGGACCGCCCGAGCGGCCGTTCGTCGTCCTGCAGCATGTTTTTATGTTTTCTTCTCCTATTTTTCTTCTTTTTCTAGACTAACATGAACACTAACCTCAATTTTAGTCTCCAAGATTTTAGTTTCCATGGTTTTGCAGGTTATCAACCAAGTAGTGGGATGCAAGTGCCACCATTACCCTCAAACCTTCACCAAACACCATACCCTCAACCATACTATGAACCATACCCATCCTTTGACCCCTACTACCAGCCATATAATGACCCACCAACACCCTCCTACATTGAACCGTTTCCATACACATACCATGAGCCTAATCCTTACCCATACCCAACCGAATACCTTGATCAACCAACCATTGAACCATTCTACCAACCACAACCTTCTCTGCCTCTTGCACCATCTACTCCTTGCGATGATACTGAAAGCTCCATGATGAGACAAATCTTTGAAGTGCTCATGACAAACCGGCAAGCACTTTTGCGCATGGAAGAGGACCTCCAACAATTAAGAACTCAGGCCACCTCATCACCACCACCACCTTCTCCATTACCACCTTCTTTGCCCCCGCCAGCTTCACCTCCACATTCACCATCACAAGAGGAACCAAAGTTCCCTATTGTTGAAGATAATTATGCTTTAGAGCAATTGGATTGGGAAACATTGAAGGCCATGGTGGAAGAATTATCTGGGGAAGTCGAGGAAGACCCCGATGTGGAGATAATCTATGAGGACCCTCCACCTTTACCCAGTACCGTGCTAGACACCGTGTGTGCGGAGGAAAGTTCTTTGAGTGTTGGAGTCACTATAGAGATTCCCTCACTTGGAGGAATTGACGAGGCATGCAAGACGGAGGAAGCATGGATTCTACCACCTCATCCCCTGTTGTTTCAAGACAACCATTGGGACCTTTCCCATTTGCTCTTGGGCCTCATGAGTACGCTTTTCTCGAGACTGATACCCAACTCCTTACCCTTTGTGGGGTGTCGGTACTTTCTCAAGCTCAAAAGTTTTGGAAACTAACTGATTTAAATTGTGTTTTCTCTAACCCATCTTGTGAGGACTTTCATCCCTCCTCACTTGATTTTGTTTGTTTTAGGGATGCTTTTTGCAGGAGCGGGTGTTGTGCTTCAAGGGACAAATTAAGGATCAAAACACTTGGGTCCCGAAATAAGAAAGGGATCATTATCTTTGGAGTGGTTTACTTCTTATGGGATCCCGGTGGAGGTATGGAAAACACACCATGGTGGAAGGTCCTAGATCAATTCAAGCATAAGCCACCCTGAGAGGGGACTGACCAAACGTCCAACTTAGGGACGTTAAAGCAAAGTGCTTTGTGGGAGACAACCCACCAAATTTTAATTTTGTAGCATTTTATTTTGATTTTTATATTTTATAGTTATAATTAACCAATTTGTGTTTTTTTAGATTCAACTTTGCATTAGGGAGTCTCATGCACTGAGTACATGACAGCAACTGGCCAATTCTGCAGCAGCACTGGCGCCCTAGCGCATACAACGCGCCCCAGCGCTCGAATGGTCCTTGTCCATGTGCCCCAGTGCGCATATCACGCCCTAGCGCACCTGTCCGTGACGCTGTCAGTTCTGCCTCAGACGGTTTTTCTCTATACCCTTTTCTCTGTTCTTTTAATGTTTGTCACTGAGGACAGTGTCTCATTCAAGTGTGGGAAGGGTGTAGAAATTGCTTTTGTGTATATCTTGCATGTATAGTTATTTTCCTTTATTTTGTGTTTGTGTAAGATGATTGGTAGTTTTCTTTATAGCACCTTTTGGTCTAAAATTGCTCTGCCCTTAAATTTAACTCTGGAATGTTGGCATGATAACATAATATGAGTTTGAATTATTTGTGTTCTCTCTGTTGGTTGGTTGGATTACCTGTGAGATTTGAGCTTTAAATGTGATTACATGTATCAACTAATCACTTTCTTTCTGTGAGCACACACACTTGTATTTGTTATTCCTGAATTTGCTTGATTCTTGTTTTGCATTTTATACATGTTGCATGTGATTGAGGCATAAATTTGTTTTTACATTTAAAAGCTACTTAGCCAAATAGCCAACCCATACACAATTTCCATTTGTTTGTAGCCAATTTGAGCCTTTATCCCTTTTTTGTTACTAAGCTCATTACAAGCCAAAGACAGAAAAACAATGAAAAATCCTCTCTGAGAAACTAGGAGGACATGGTTTGATTATGGGGCAAGGGTCTTAAGTGTGGGGAAATTGGGTTAAATTGAGCACTGGTATAGAGTGCAAAATATTGGGATATGTTGTAAGGGTAGTTTTTATACATAAGTGGTTCTTTGTTATTTTCTTTTCCACCTCATTTTAATTACCAAAGGAATTGAGATGAGGTATAAAAAAAAAAATCGAAAAAAATACAGAAAAATAAATTCCTGCAAATAAAGGTTGTTGGGTTCCTGGGAATTAATGTGAAAATATTTGGGAACATTGGGAATGATAATTGTAAGAATTTATCGGTTATTGATCTTGGGTATTTCTATTCTATCCATCTCTTCTCTCTCCATCTTTTCTGTAGAAATAGAAGTCATCTATGATTGATCAAACCATGAAGTCTTAGTTTTTTGGAAATTAAGTCCACTTCCCATATATGCCATACCTGTCCCAAGCCCCGTTACAACCCTGAAAATACCTCTTGATGCACCATGTTTGTAAAAATTGCAATGTTAGGAGTATAGCAAATTTATGGAATGTAAATACTTGTGTGAATTATTCAAATTGAGTGCTAAGCCAAAACACTGAGTGATTGAGAGAGAAACACACTGGTGAGGGCCAACTCAACCAACTTTGCATAACATGAATTGATTCTCCTAACTCATAGACTTTGCATAACATGAATTTGTCCCTCTCACATTACGAGAGATATATCCGTGGGCCCCTTAATGAGTAGGACTGGGTAAATGCATGGCCATGCTGAAATGAATTAATGTGTGACATTAATGTCATTTATTTTATCAGTCTACTCAAAGATCAAGAAACTAATGATTTAACTATATAAGATGGCTAATTCCATGCTTGTGTTAAATCTGGATATTTGGACAAAGGGACTGAAGTGTACGGTAACGTCAATCACAGAAAGGTTATGTCAAATCGTTGACTTTCTTATAACTTGGGTAGCAGTGATGTGTTCCTAGATACCGCTCACTGTTTATGTTATTTAAATGGGATTTAATAATATTGCCAACGTTGTAAGAACCTATAGGGTCGCACACTAAACCAGTTTTATATTGATGCTAAATTAGAATAAATTAATGTGACTAATTTTATTGGGCTTCATGAGATGGACCTAATAAAAAATAAGATTAAATTAGTGTGACTAATTTAATTGAGATTCCATGAGATGGAACTAATAAGGATTAGGGTAAAAATTAGTGTGACTAATTTAAATGGGCTTCCATAAGATGGGCCCAACAAGGCTTAGGTTTAGGCCAAGTGTTGGTTATAAATAACACACTGATAACGCTGTTTTTACCAATATTTTATACCCTTAATTTGGATGGTTGTATGCAATTCTTAGCTCTATTTTGGCCTCTTATTGTATTTAATTCAACTTGAGATTAATCTGAGCTTAATAGAAATAAAGGCTAAAATAACAAGTTTTATGATGTTTTTACAATTCAAGGATGACCTTTGCACTTGATCTTGGATATTTCATATTTTTAGTGCAGGTCACAGGAATTATTGGAGCTGTAGACATCAGGAACTGCGCAAGAAGCGGAGCAGTGGATTTCGGAGCAAACATCGAGTGCTCCAGCGCCTGTAGCGCGCCCAGCGCGCGTGGCTCATTTAAACCAGTCACGTGCACAACGTTGGCACTCCAGCGCCCGTAGCGCGCCCCAGCGCCGCGCTGCAACTCTGTCACAGCAGAAACCCTAATCTGCACGAGTTGGAGGCCCAATTAGCTAGGGTTTGGAGGCTGCTCACTCTATTTAAAGAAGGCTAATGCATCATAAACACATCATCTTTATCATCTCTACACCTTATACTATCACTTCTTTAATCCTTATTTTCTTTCCATAGTTAGAGTTATTCGTTTTTTTCATTAGGATTTCTGTTTTCCTAGTTTTAGCTCTAGCTCCATCTTTACATTCAAACGTTATTCGTCCAGCCCTTTTGGGTTTTGTAAGTTACTCTTTACTATTAATCCAGTTATTCGTTTTTCTATCTTTCTTACTTGCATTTAATTTCCTTTAATTTCTTGTCTTTTAATTCATTGCCATGAGTAGCTAAATCCCTTGGTGGTTTATGTGGGTGTGAACATCATTGGGGTACTTTGAGGCTCTGATCTTAATCTTGCATAAGTTTTCATTATCAACCCTTAACATGTAATTTGAGATCTTAAGTTATGTGGTCAACCCCTTTGTCTTGGCTACTCGATTGAGTTGGCTAATCATTGGGCATATGTTTATGTGTTAGTTGATTAATTGATGCATGTCATATTAGGAATTAGTAATGATTAATTAATTGGCTGATTAGTCTGTTTAATTAGATTAATGTGATTGGCTTAAATAATTGTGGAGAGTGGAACTAAAGATGGGATCTCACTAATTAATCCCATTTTAGGCAATTAATCATTAGAATCACAACAAAGGAGTTAGATCTAACTCCGGCGTAATTAATCAACTCATGCATTCTTTTGTAGCCAATGATTGACACCCTAATGAATGTTCCACCCCCATAAACCGCTGTTTTTATTATTATTATTTTCTTTCCAATTTATTTAACTTGCACACAAAAACCCCCAAATCGTGACAACCCTATCATATAACTAGTCTTGAGTAAAACTCTCTTAGCCATTCCTTGTGAGAGACGACCCTAGTTTTCACTAAACTATATTAGGGGAACTTGGTTATAAGAATTAATTAAATTTATGTGTGCCACGACAGCACGCATCACACACCTAAGGAGCCTTTTGTGTGGTTGATTTCATACACTTTAGTCTTCCTCTCTAGAAATCCTTATTTCTCTGTTTCTCGCTACTAGCATAGTGAGTTTCAGAAAAGCATCAAGGTGAGTGTTTGACACTCACAACTGCTGTGTGGATATCTCTAGGCCGTTGCTACACTTGCAACGGAAGAGTTTGACATAGCTCTTTGTGAAGATTCAAGAATTCAAGAATTGAAGAGTTCAAGAGTTCAAGATTTGAAGACTTCAAGAATCGAAGAGTTCAAGAATTCAAGATTTCAAGAGTTGAAGAATTCAAGAACAAGAACATTTGAAGAACTCAAGAACAAGTGTTGTTCGCAAATTGTATAGCGATAATGCTTCAACAGGTAATTCATAGATGAATCATGTTCATTCACATGGGTCCTTGGGTGGGAATTGCATAAATTTTTTTTTGTTTTTCCGCTGCACCTTTATGCGTGATTTCCCAACAAATTCTTCTTCGAACCTCTCGTTTCTTATGTTGTTCATCTTATTTCTCATTGCAGGTGGCAGAACTACCTTCAAGCTACCACTATCTTTGTTATTTTCTTGATTAAAACTAAGAACTGAGCTAAATTCCATGTTATTGTTACTTTATATTTTACTTTATAGCATCCCTCGACTAATTTTGTTCCAGCAGTCGTATCAATTGGTGCTTCCATTGAGTTAGCATGGCGGATGGTACACGGTTGTAATCAATGCAAAATGCCATCAACAAACTGGCTGAGCAAACAGACGGTCATAACGAGCAACTAGCGTCGATTTCCCAAACTCTAGAAATAATCCAAGTCCAGCTTGCACAATGCTTGGAGAGTTCACCGAGACACGACAAGGGGTCTCCATCGGGGGCTGGATTTGCACAGCAGAAACAAATGTGAAAGTGTATGTGTGCACGAGAAGGGGGGTTGAATCGTGCAAGTTTTGAAAATTACCTTTTAAAACTTTTACTTAGAAAGCTGTTTTTACTCAGAAGGTGGATTTAAGAGCTTGCAGCGGAAATAGCTTTCTGAGAAGATTAAGTTTCTGAGAACTTAGTCTTTCTAAGAAAGTTCCTATCTGAGTAGTCTTAAGAAAATGACTTTGAGTTATGATCTTTTAAACGCTTTCTGATTTTAATTGGTAATGTTTTCACAAGACCACTTAGTTAAAACCGTGGTTGAGTTTTTTCTCAAAGCTTTATGCAATTAAAGAGTAAGAGAGAAAAGCTTAACACAAAGAGTTTTATACTGGTTCGGTTATAACCAACCTACTCCAGTCCTCAACCTTCAGTTGAGAGTTCTTAGATATTCTTCTTAATGTGCCTTCTCAGACAACACTGCCTTTACCAAGTAAAGGACTTCCACTACTTCACAACCCGAAGTGGATTTCTTTGCCTCACACTAGAGGACTTCCTTGCCTCACACTAGAGGACTTCCTTGCCTCAAACTAGAGGACTTCCTTGCCTCAAACTAGAGGACTTCCTTGCCTCAAACTAGAGGACTTCCTTGCCTTAAACAATTAAGGACTTTGAACTTTGCCTCAAACACTAGAGGACTTAAAACTGCCTTCACACAAAGAAGGACTTAGCGTTTTCGAATGTTTGTTTTGATCAAAAACAACTACCAAGACTAAGTTACAAACCTAGTTTTACACTTAGTAGACTTCTAGAATTAACTTACAAATGTAAGAATTTACACCAATTAAGAACTAGAAGATTTTGCAAAGTTAGAAGAACAATTTCGTAAAAATTGTCTTTCTGAGAAAGTTCTAAGTTTTCGCAAAATGATTTTCAATTCAACAGAGTTTTGGCACGTTTAATCAAGAGTTTTAGTGCAAGAGTTTCGTCACATTGCTCTGGAATTGAACTCATATATATAGGCATCAAAGAGCCGCGAAATTAGAGGCTTTCACTTTGCTTATGTGGCTGTGTCCTTTTCAGAAAGGCTCCCTGCTACAGTCAGCGCAAAATGAGGAACTTTTCAGAACTGCACAGTGCGCGTGTTCCCACTTCCTTGGCTAGTTGTAGCGAGCTTTCTGAGTCTGTTTGCACTTCCTTGAGTCCAGACACTTGGTTGCTTCTGAGTCCAACCTTCTAAGAGTTGTACGGACTTCTGAGGCTAACCTTCTGAGGGAAGACCCTTCTGAGAACTACTAGTCGCGAGGTCTTCTGAGACCCTTCTGAGGCGACAGTGTTCTTTCCTCAGAAACATGTTTTCACCTTCTGCGCTTCTGAGATATCCTTTCTGATATCTTTGGCGCTATGATTTTATCAATTGATCTCGAGGTTACTTGATGTTTTGTCTTGGTCTTTGCTCATGGCATTGCAATAATTTATAGCTTTCGGAGACACTTAGCGCACATATTAGCAAAACCTTAAGTAAAATTTTATACTTATGGCTTACCTTGTTATCATTAAAATTTTCATAATTCTAAGAGAATTACGCTTAATTCTCTCAGAAGGGTTCTGGAGCTTACAATCTCCCCCTTTTTGATGATAACAACTTAAGTCTTAAGATAATAATTTTGCTTAAGTTCAGAAGTGTTTCTGAGTAAGTTCATAACTCATTCAGAATTCACTTTTGCTTTCTTAGAAACTAATTTAGCTTTCTGAGAGAAGGCTTCGTTATTTTCTTAGAAGGCTGAGATAATCAATAGTTCAAGTATGCAATGTATGATTACTGTTTGAGATTATCAGTTTTATAGCATGTATTTCATGATAAGTGTATGTATGAGATTCAGAAATATCAAGCTAAGTAAATCAAGAGATGCCAAAAAATAAATAATAAAAGATAAGCATAAGATAGGTAAAACATGAGATGCCAAAATAATGATTTTTCATTTATAGTTTTGTAAAGATACAAAATGTTTGGCTCCCCCTAAGTTGTTGCTCCCCCTGAGTTCTAGCCTAGTGTTTACGATAGCCAATGTACAAAAATTTTATCATTTCATCTACTCCCCCTTTGTTACATCAAAAAGGGTGGCTAAGACATAAACGCCATCATTGACTTAGAACTACTGCTTTCTGGCAATGTAGCGTAGCAGCTGGCATATCTCCATGAGAATCTCGCTCTGAGTCGCATTCGGAGCGCATTCGGGAGGGAGTTCAGAGGCAGTGGAAGGCTGTTGAGAAGATGAGGGTTGAGATGAAGGAGGACGAGAGACTTCAGCCTCAAGTACTTCATCGATTATATCCCTTGTTTGATATTCAGGAGGGTCTTCTTCTTGGACAGCTTTACCTTCAATAGCAGCAAGTTCAATCGAAGGCTGCCTTTGAGTATCCTCAGCAACTAGAGCAAGGTCTAGATCACAGGGTTGCCTAGCTGATGGTTGCTCCATAGCACCAGAAGTCTGAGCCTCGTCGGGGAGGTTGAAGGTTGATATTTGGCTATGCATTGCTTCAATGCACTTCAACTTCTCAGTTCGACCAAAGAAAGGCCGAAATTGCACAGAGGGTGGAGTGACTACCATCCTTCCCAGCTGAAAGCCGGAACCAATCATTGAGTCCGTTATTGAGAAAGTGGGACCTTGTTGATCAAAGGATGTAGGAGGAACCTCTGTTATATCTTGAGGAGGAACCGCTGGTTCCTTTTGAGAGTCCTTCTCAGATTGAGTTCCTTCTGAGGAACTGTGGGCAACGAATGCCTCAACTGCTGCAACTCCGGCAGCCATGGTAGCGTCAGCGCCCACCTCTGAGCTGAGCCCAGTGCTGGTGGTCCCTGGCACTACATCATGTGTTGAGACATGAGTTTCCTCATGTTCCGAAGGAATCTCAGTAGAGAGGAGACCAACCTCAGAAGTTGGTTCAATTAAGGCTTCCTCATGCTGTAGTTGTTGTTGGTGTTGCATCTGAGCAGCTTCTGGAGTCTCAGAAGGTTGATCCAGAGCCTTCTGGACGTCACGCATCATCTGAGCCAATGACTCAGCATTTACAGTAGCAACTTCAGTTGCGGTTGCCTCAGAAAGTTCCACCATAGAAACCTCAGATGGCTTCTTTTGGGGCTCTTTCTTGGAGCTTCCAGCATCTGGACTGCGATGCGCAATGCGAAAGCATGCCGCATCTTCTTCCTTGGAAGAGGAATCAGCGACATTTCCTCCATGCCCCTGAATGTCTTCTCTGGTGGGGGAGACATTTCCAGATGGAGAGGAGTGATGAGAAACTTCTGCTTCTTCTTCAACAGCAGCAGTAGTAGCAGCAGCGGTGGTGGCAGCAGTAGCAGTAACTGCTACAATTTCTTTACCCGTCGTCTTTGGCGGGCTCTGTTTCTTGGTGGTTATTATCCCCACTCCTTTGTGAGTTTTTCCCTGATATTTCAAGGAATGTAGGAGTTTAGTTTTAAATTTGGTGGGTTTAAAACCATCAACAGAATCAGAAATAGGAATTGAAGTAGAAGAAGAGTGAAAAAATGAAGGTGGAGTTTTAGAGTTAGCTTTTACCAAACGACCACGTTTCTTTTTCCCTTCTGGTGGCACGTCTGGGACTTGGAGAGTGGGAGGTGCTTTCTTTTTTCTGGGTTGCTCAGATGTTGTTTCTTCTGAGTCTTCAGCAACCTCAACAACCGTAGGTGCCTTCTGAGGAGTCTTCTGAGCTTCTTCAGAAGCCATACTCCTTGTCACCCTTGTTGGAGAAGGATGAGTCACTTTTTGCTTCTTCTTCTTCTTTTCTGAAGGATCGGAAACCTTTTCCTTTCCTTTCTCAGCCTTAGAGGGCTGGATGGGACCAGCAGCTCCCTTAGAAGGCTTTGCTTCCTCCTTCTTCTTAGGTGCCCCCGTATCTGGTACCTTCTTCTTCTTGATGTTGTTGAAGGTGACCATGGAGAACTTACTGTGGTTGAAGACGTATTCATAGTCTTCAAGTGGGAAGGAGAAATGGTTGAGGATTCTGGTCAGAAGGCTTCCGTAAGGTAGACTTGTGAGAGCCCTCTTTGGATGAGCCTGGTGCATCATGTAGTTGAGCACCATCCTCCCAAAATCTACTCTTTCCTTTTTCAGTAGGTGGTACAGCAGGCAGGCATCCATGGTGGTAACGTTCCCCATGTCTCCAATCCGAGGGAGAAGGGTGTGTTGCACAACGGAGAAGATGATTCTAGCCTCTTGCGTGAGATGAGGTACCTTTACCCCCTTGAGTGGTAGGCTGTTGCTACCAGTCAGAAGTGTCACGACTTCTTCTTCCGAGTCATCTACCTCCTTGACCCATTCTGGGTCGTCGGCGATGACAGCACCACCATTCAAGGTCTTGAAGACTTTGTTGATGTCAGAAGAGGAGAAGCGGATCTGTTGGTCACCAATCTTGCTCTTGACCCCTTTGTTGGTGAACCTTTCTATTTGCGAATAGAAAGCTCTTACCACATTTGGGTAGCACACGTCCTCGGAGCTCATCATGGCTGGCCATCCAGGTTGCTTGAGGAAGGTG
This sequence comes from Aeschynomene evenia, assembly GCA_013621005.1. Taxonomy (NCBI): domain Eukaryota; kingdom Viridiplantae; phylum Streptophyta; class Magnoliopsida; order Fabales; family Fabaceae; genus Aeschynomene; species Aeschynomene evenia. The sequence continues at coordinate 4,414 of RYYW01000255.1, read as the reverse complement.
AATTGGATTTCGTCCACCTGATTGTAGACATTGAGAGGCAACATCCTTCCCATGGCAAGATTCCGTGGGAGATAAGTCTTGTGGAATAGGGACTGCATTTCCTCATTGTCATAGAGAATATCTTCGGATATCTCATTGAGATTGTTTCTCATTAAGCCCTTGATTTCTCCAGAGAGAGCCATTTGAAAGAAAGGTTTGAGGTTTGAGAAGAGATAGAGAAGAACAAGAGAGAGAGAGAAAGAGCAGATGAAGATTAGAAAGCGAGGAGAGGTTTTGGCAGAGTTTTGGTAAGTTTTTGAGCGTAAAGTGCTCAAATGAAACAATGCTATAAGTATTTATAGACATGGCTGATAACTAGCCGTTTCCTGCCACTTATCCAAAAGTTACCGTTGGTAACTAGTTTCTCAGAAGGTACCTTTCTGAGAGAGGTGGTCCTTCTGAGAAATCCTCCTTCTGAGAGATGTTTCAGAAGATCTCCTTTCTGAGAGATGAGTCTTCTGAGAACAAATTTTCTCAGATAGAGTTTTCCTACTTCTAGCTCAGAAGCTTAGTTCTATTGTTCGTCTCAGAGTCTAAACTAGGACTAAGGGGGGGTTTCTAAGAGAGAGTTTTTAAATTTCAAAGCACTTAGAAACATCTTAGATTGAGAAATCCTTTCAGAACATTGAAATGATCCTCGGGTAAAGGCTTTGTAAATATATCTGAGATTTGATCCTCAGTATTTACAAATTTGAGTTCAATGTCGCCTTTTTGCACATGATCCCGAATAAAATCATGTTTTATATCAATGTGCTTGGATCGAGAATGCTGAATAGGATTCTTAGCTAAGTTGATAGCACTTGTATTATCACAGAGGATAGGGATTTTGGTGTACCTTATTTGATAATCAAGTAGCTGATTCTTAATCCAGAGCATCTGAGAACAGCAGTTCGCAGCAGATACATATTCAGCTTCAGCAGTTGATAGGGCGATCGTATTTTGCTTCTTGCAAGACCAAGTGATCAAGCATTTTCCAAAGAAGCAGCAGCAGCCACTTGTGCTTTGCGATCTATCCTATCTCCAGCGTAGTCGGCATCGCAGTAACCTACAACATCAGAAGAACAACCTTTCTCGTACCAAAGACCAAGATTAGTAGTTCCACTTAAATATCGTAAAATTCGCTTAACTGCAGTCAAGTGTGATTGTTTGGGCTTAGACTGGAATCTAGCACAGATCCAACACTGAGTTGGATATCTGGTCTGGAGGCAGTTAAGTAGAGAAGTGAGCCAATATCCCTCGATAGTTGCTTTCTGAGACTTTCTCACCATCTTCATCCAAGTCAATTACTTGAGAGGGATGCATGGGAGTGCTCATGGGTTTGGCCTTATCCATCAGAAACTTCCTCAGAAGTTCCTTGGTATACTTCTCTTGATGAATAACTGTCCCTTCCGACTCTTGCTTGATTTGCAATCCTAGGAAGAATTTTAATTCTCCCATCATGCTCATCTCGAATTCACCTTGCATAAGCTTGGAGAATTCTTTGCAAAGGCATTCATTGGTTGCGCCAAATATTATGTCATCAACATAAATCTGGACAATCAAGAAGCCAGAGTCTTCTGAGAGCGTAAAAAGAGTTGTGTCCACTTTCCCTCTTGAGAATCCGTTTTTAAGCAAAAAAGAGCTCAATCTATCGTACCAAGCTCTTGGAGCTTGTTTCAAACCATAGAGAGCCTTTGTAAGCTTGAATACATGATTCGGGAATGCATCATTCACAAAACCAGGAGGTTGTTTTACATAAACTTCCTCAGAAAGGTATCCATTCAAGAAGGCAGACTTAACGTCCATCTGATAGAGTTTGAAACCTTTATGTGCAGCAAAAGCTAGCAACATTCTGATAGCTTCCAATCTTGCGACTGGAGCAAAAGTTTCATCATAGTCTATCCCTTCTTGTTGGTTGTACCCTTGAGCAACCAATCTTGCCTTGTTTCTCACGACTTGACCGTTTTCATCAAGTTTGTTTCGAAACACCCATTTAGTCCCAATGACACTCTTGCCTTTGGGTTTCTGAGTTAGTTTCCAAACTTGATTTCTCTCGAATTGGTCAAGTTCATCCTGCATGGCATTTACCCATCTAGGATCATCTAACGCCTCTTCTATGGAATCTGGTTCAAGTTCAGAGACCCATAGCAAGATTTGTATAGTTCCTTCTGGTTCTCACGCCACTTTCTGGATTGCCCAAGACTTCATTCTGAGAGATGTTCTTCAAGTCTCTTGAACCTCTGATCCCTTTAGGAGTAGGGTTCTGAGAATGAGACAACAGAAAGGTCTCTTTCTGAGTCATCAGAAGCTTGTCCTTCTGAGAACTCTAGGTTCCATTGTATTTGGAAAAGGTAGATTCTCTAGGTTCTGGAGCTTTGATGATGTTACTAAGATTTTTCTTTAGATGAAGATGATTGTTCCATGGGTTGGAAGTCAAGTCTCATCATCTATAAGAATTTTCCTTTTGGCTTTCTCAGAAGAGATGTTGAGTTTCTCAAATTCATCTTCTAAGTCAGCACCTTTCTGAGACAGGTCCTTACTAAGTTTCTTTGAACTTAATATGGAATTGTCTCTTCAACAACATTTACTCCTTTTGTTATATACTCTGTAAGCTTTAGAGGCTGAGGAGTATCCTAGGAAGTATCCATCATCGGACTTAGGATCAAACTTGAGAGTTTGTCCTTTTGTGTTGAGAATAAAACAAGAAAGAACCAAAAATATATGGAAATAAGAAATGTTTGGTATTTTATTCTTCCATAGCTCGTAAGGGTGTCTTTTTTTCAGAATTGGTCCTTAGAAAGACTCGATTCTGAATGTAGCATGAAGTATTTACTGCTTCAGCCCAGAAACCTTTTGAAAGTCCACTTTCTAAGAGCATTGTTCTTGCCATCTCTTGAAGGCTTCGATTCTTTTCTCTCAGCTACTCCATTTGTTGAGGAGTTCTGGAGATGAGAATTCCGTGAAGCTATGCCCAGATTTTCACAAAGCTTTTCAAAAAGCATGATTCTCAAATTCACCACCATGATCTGATCTAATGGCATGTGAATGTGCGAATCTTTTTCAGTTGAAACTCTTTTCGCAAAATGCTTTGAACTTCTCAAAAGTTTCTTCCTTAGAAGCTAGAAAGAAAACCCAAGTGAATCTGGAGTAATCATCCACTATGACAAGACCATAGCGTTTTCCAGAAAGGAAGCTGTTCTGGTTGGTCCGAATAGATCCATGTGGAGCAGTTCCAGTGGTTTTTGAGTAGAAATACCACTTTTACTGGGAAAGGAAGCCTTGGTCTGTTTCCCTTTTCACAGAAGTCAAGGGTTGCATCCTTCTGATACTTAATTCTGGGAAGGCCCTTTACAAGTCCTTTCTGAGAAAGTTCAGAAAGAAGTCTCATATGGCATGACCAAGTTTTCTTATGCCATAGCCATTTGTCTTGGACAGAGACAAGGCATTCCACATTTGATCCTTTAGATCATCCAGATGGATAACATAAATGTTACCAACACGTTTTCCTTCCAGAACGATCTTGTCATTTGTGAGATTAATCACATGACAATACTTGGCATAAAACTCAACCTTTAAGCCTTTGTCACAAAATTGACTAATGCTTAATAGATTGTGAGTTAAGCCATCGACCAAAAGTACATCTGAGATTTGGTGAGAGGAATCCTTACCAACATCTCCGATTGCAGTGACTCTCCCCTTAGCGCCATCACCGAATCGCACTGTTCCGCCTTTCTTGGGCTTGAGACTTCTGAACCAGTGCTTGCTTCCAGTCATGTGCCTTGAGCAGCCACTGTCAAGGTACCACTGCTCATCGTGTGTGGTGGAGCAGCGCTTGATGATGCACCTGCAGTCACAAAGTTAACAGATTTAGGTACCCATTCTTTGTTGGGTCCTTGCTTGTTAGCTTTCTTGGATTTTTGCCTTCTTTCTTAGAAGGGTCATGGTTTTGAGAGTCAGAGACCTTTTGTTTGCCCTTTTCAGAAGCACTTGCTTTCTGAGAAGTTTTACCCTTCTGAGAGGGGTCAGTCTTCTTAGAAGATTTTGCTTTCTGAGTTTTCTTCTTAGCCTTCTGAGGCTTAGAGATTTTTCCCTCTTCTGACTCAGATTCTGTTTCCAGAATGTAGTCAGTTCCTGCCATGAAGCACACATTAGCTTCTTCTTCCTCACTTGCTGCTTCAGAAGCTTCGTCTTCTGAATCACTCCAGGTTGCAGCCATTGCCTTCTTTTTCTTTCTGGGAATGAATTTCTTCTTCCCTTTGTTTTGTGGACACTCCGTTTTGAAGTGGCCTTTTTCTCCACATCCAAAGCATGTGGCATCTGAGGACTTTGACTTTCCTTTCTTAGGAGTGAATTCCTTGCTTTTGTTTGGTCTCTTTCTCCAGGCTTTCTTCATTTT
>RYYW01000254.1:64642-79906 GCA_013621005.1 Aeschynomene evenia | reverse complement strand
AAACAAAGGCTATAGGCTTCAAATTATGTAATTTCATGATTTTTTACATATAGTAGAAATTGAAGGCTATAGGCTTTAAAAAGTGAGATTTCACTATTTTTCTAGAAACACTATAAAACAAAGGCTATAGGCTTCAAATTATGTAATTTCATGATTTTTTTTACATATAGTAGAAAATTGAAGGCTATAGGCTTTAAAAAGTGAGATTTCACTTTTCTAGAAACACTATAAAACAAAGGCTATAGGCTTCAAATTATGTAATTTCATGATTTTTTTACATATACTAGAAATTGAAGGCTATAGGCTTTAAAAAGTGGATTTCACTAATTTTTCTAGAAACACTTTAAACAAAGCTATAGCTTCAAATTATGTAATTTCATGATTTTTTTACATATAGTGAAATTGAAGGCTTATAGGCCTTTAAAAAGTGAGATTTCACTAATTTTTCTAGAAACACTATAAAACAAAGGCTAATAGGCTTCAAATTATGTAATTTCCTGATTTTTTACATATAGTAGAAATTGAAGGCTATAGGCTTTAAAAAGTGGGATTTCACCAATTTTTCTAGAAACACTATAAAACAAAGGCTATAGGCTTCAAATTATGTAAGTTTCGTGATTTTTTACATATACGTAGAAAATTGAAGGCTATAGGCTTTAAAAAGTGAGATTTCACTATTTTTTCTAGAAACACTATAAAACAAAGGCTATAGGCTTCAAATTATGTAATTTCATGATTTTTTTACATATTAGTAGAAATTGAAGGCTATAGGCTTTAAAAAGTGGGATTTCAACAATTTTTCTAGAAACACTATAAAACAAGGCTATAGACTTCAAAATTATGTAATTTCTGATTTTTTTACATATAGTAGAAATTGAAGCTATAGGCTTTAAAAAGTGGATTTCACAATTTTTCTAGAAACACTATAAAACAAAGGCTATAGGCTTCAAATTATGTAATTTCATGATTTTTTACATATAGTAGAAATTGAAGGCTATAGGCTTTAAAAGTGGGATTTCCACCAAGGTTTTTCTAGAAAACACTATTAAAACAAAGGCTATAGGCTTCAAATTATGTAATTTCATGATTTTTTTACATATAGTAGAAATTGAAGGCTATAGGCTTTAAAAAGTGGGATTTCACCAATATTTTCTAGAAACACTATAAAACAAAGGCTATAGGCTTCAATTATGTAATTTCATGATTTTTTCATTAGTAGAAATTGAAGGTATAGGCTTAAAAAGTGAGATTTCACTATTTTTCTAGAAACACTATAAAACAAAGGCTATAGGCTTCAAATTATGTAATTTCATGATTTTTTTACATATAGTAGAAATTGAAGGCTATAGGCTTTAAAAAGTGGAGATTTCACTATTTTTCTAGAAACACTATAAAACAAAGGCTATAGGCTTCAAATTATGTAATTTCATGATTTTTTTACATATAGTAGAAATTGAAGGCTATAGGCTTTAAAAAGTGAGATTTCACATTTTTCTAGAAACACTTTATAACAAGGACTATAGACTTCAAATTATGTAATTTCATGATTTTTTTACATATAGTTGAAATTGAAGGCTATAGCTTTAAAAGTGAGATTTCACTAATTTTTCTAGAAACACTATAAAACAAAGGCTATAGGCTTCAAATTATGTAATTTCGTGATTTTTTTACATATAGTAGAAATTGAAGGCTATAGGCTTTAAAAAGTGGATTTCACAATTTTTCTAGGAAACACTATAAAACAAGGCTATAGGCTTCAAATTATGAAATTTCATGATTTTTTTACATATAGTAGAAATTGAAGGTATAGGCTTTAAAAGTGAGATTTCACTATTTTTCTAGAAACACTATAAAACAAAGGCTATAGGCTTCAAATTATGTAATTTCATGATTTTTTACATATAGTAGAAATTGAAGGTATAGGCTTTAAAAAGTGAGATTTCACTATTTTTCTAGAAACACTATAAAACAAAGGCTATAGGCTTCAAATTATGTAATTTCATGATTTTTTTACATATAGTAGAAATTGAAGGTTATAGGCTTTAAAAAGTGAGATTTCACTATTTTTCTAGAAACACTATAAACAAAGGCTATAGGCTTCAAATTATGTAAGTTCATGATTTTTTTACATATACTAGAAATTGAAGGCTATAGGCTTTAAAAAAGTGAGATTTCACTATTTTTTCTAGAAACACTTTATAACAAGACTATAGGACTTCAAATTATATATGTAATTTCATGATTTTTTTACAAATAGTTGAAATTGAAGGCTATAGGCTTTAAAAAGTGAGATTTCACTAATTTTTCTAGAAACACTTTAAAACAAAGGCTATAGGCTTCAAATTATGTAATTTCGTGATTTTATTACATATAGTAGAAATTGAAGGCTATAGGCTTTAAAAAGTGGGATTTCACCAATTTTTCTAGAAACACTATAAAACAAAGGCTATAGGCTTCAAATTATGAAATTTCATGATTTTTAAACATATAGTAGAAATTGAAGGCTATATGCTTTAAAAAGTGGGATTTCTCTAATTTTTCTAGAAACACTTTAAAACAAAGACTATAGACCTCAAATTATGTAATTTCATGATTTTTTTACATATAGTTGAAATTGAAGGCTATAGGCTTTAAAAAGTGAGATTTCACTAATTTTTCTAGAAACACTATAAAACGAAAGCTATAGACATCAAAAATTGTAATTTCATGGTTTTTTTACATATAGTTTAAATTGAAGGCTATAGGCTTTAAAAAGTGAGATTTCACTAATTTTTCTAGAAACACTATAAAACAAAGGCTATAGGCTTCAAATTATGAAATTGGATATTTTTACATATAGTAGAAATTGAAGGCTATAGGCTTTAAAAAGTAGGATTTCAACAAGTTTTCTAGAAACACTATAAAACAAAGGTTATAGGCTTCAAAGTATGTAATTTCATTATTTTTTTACATATAGTAGAAATTGAAGGCTATAGGCTTTAAAAAGAGGGATTTCACCAATTTTTTCTAGAAACACTATAAATCAAAGACTATAGGCTTCAAATTATGTAATTTCATGATTTTTTTACATATTGTAGAAATTGAAGGTTATAGGCTTTAAAAAGTGAGATTTCACTATTTTTCTAGAAACACTTTAAAACAAAGACTATAGACCTCAAATTATGTAATTTCATGATTTTTTTACATATAGTAGAAATTGAAGGCTATAGGCTTTAAAAAGTGAGATTTCACTAATTTTTCTAGAAACACTTTATAACTAAGACTATAGACTTCAAATTATATATGTAATTTCATGATTTTTTTACATATAGTTGAAATTGAAGTCTATAGGCTCTAAAAAGTGAGATTTCACTAATTTTTCTAGAAACACTATAAAACAAAGGCTATAGGCTTCAAATTATGTAATTTCGTGATTTTATTACATATAGTAGAAATTGAAAGCTATAGGCTTTAAAAAGTGACATTTCACTAATTTTTCTAGAAACACTATAAAACAAAGGCTATAGGCTTCAAATTATGAAATTTCATGATTTTTAAACATATACTAGAAATTGAAGGCTATATGCTTTAAAAAGTGGGATTTCTCTAATTTTTCTAGAAACACTTTAAAACAAAGACTATAGACCTCAAATTATGTAATTTCATGATTTTTTTACATATAGTAGAAATTGAAGGCTATAGGCTTTAAAAAGTGAGATTTCACTAATTTTTCTAGAAACATTATAAAACAAAGGCTATAGACTTCAAATTATGTAATTTCATGATTGTTTTTACATATAGTAGAAATTGAAAGCTATAGGCTTTAAAAAGTGACATTTCACTAATTTTTCTAGAAACACTATAAAACAAAGGCTATAGGCTTCAATTTATGAAATTTCATGATTTTTAAACATATAGTAGAAATTGAAGGCTATAGGCTTTAAAAAGTAGGATTTCAACAAGTTTTCTAGAAACACTATAAAACAAAGGTTATAGGCTTCAAAGTATGTAATTTCATTATTTTTTTACATATAGTAGAAATTGAAGGCTATAGGCTTTAAAAAGTGGGATTTCTCTAATTTTTCTAGAAACACTTTAAAACAAAGACTATAGACCTCAAATTATGTAATTTTATGATTTTTTTACATATAGTAGAAATTGAAGGCTATAGGCTTTAAAAAGGGAGATTTTTATTTTTTTTTCTAGAAACACTATAAAACAAAGGCTATAGGCTTCAAATTATGTAATTTCGTGATTTTATTACATATAGTAGAAATTGAAGGCTATAGGCTTTAAAAAGTGGGATTTCACCAATTTTTCTAGAAACACTATAAAACAAAGGCTATCGGCTTCAAATTACGTAATTTCGTGATTTTTTTACATCCAGTAGAAATTGAAGGCTATAGGCTTTAAAAAGGGAGATTTCACCAATTTTTCTAGAAACACTATAAAACAAAGACTATAGGCTTCAAATTATGTAATTTCGTGATTTTTTTACATATAGTAGAAATTGAAGGCTATAGGCTTTAAAAAGTTGGATTTCACCAATTTTTCTAGAAACACTATAAAACAAAGGCTATATATAGGCTTCAAATTATGTAATTTCGTGATTTTATTACATATAGTAGAAATTGAAAGCTATAGACTTTAAAAAGTGGGATTTCACCAATTTTTCTAAAAACACTATAAAACAAAGGCTATAGGCTTCAAATTATGTAATTTCATGATTTTTTTACAAATAGTAGAAATTGAAGTCTATAGGCTTTAAAAAGTGACATTTCACTAATTTTTCTAGAAACACTACAAAACAAAGGCTATAGGCTTCAAATTATGAAATTTCATGATTTTTAAACATATAGTAGAAAAATTTGAAGCCTATTGCCTTTAAAAAGTGGGATTTCACCAATTTTTCTAGAAACACTATAAAACAAAGGCTATAGGCTTCAAATTATGTAATTTCGTGATTTTTTTACATATAGTAGAAATTGAAGGCTATAGGCTTTAAAAAGGGAGATTTCATTAATTTTTCTAGAAACACTATAAAACAAAGGCTATAGGCTTCAAATTATGTAATTTCGTGATTTTTTACATATAGTAGAAATTGAAGGCTATAGGCTTTAAAAGTGGGATTTGACCAATTTTTCTAGAAACACTATAAAACAAAGGCTATAGGCTTCAAATTATGTAATTTCGTGATTTTTTTACATATAGTAGAAATTGAAGGCTATAGGCTTTAAAAAGTGGGATTTCACCAATTTTTCTAGAAACACTATAAAACAAAGGCTATAGGCTTCAATTATGTAATTTCATGATTTTGTTACATATAGTAGAAATTGAAGGTTATAGGCTTTAAAAAGTGAGATTTCACTATTTTTCTAGAAACACTATAAAACAAAGGCTATAGGCTTCAAATTATGTAATTTCATGATTTTTTTACATATAGTAGAAATTGAAAGCTATAGGCTTTAAAAAGTGAGATTTCACTAATTTTTCTAGAAACACTATAAAACAAAGGCTATAGGCTTCAAATTATGTAATTTCGTGATTTTATTACATATAGTAGAAATTGAAAGCTATAGGCTTTAAAAAGTGAGATTTCAATATTTTTTCTAGAAACACTATAAAACAAAGGCTATAGGCTTCAAATTATGTAATTTCATGATTTTTTTACATATAGTAAAAATTGAAGGCTATAGGCTTTAAAAAGTGAGATTTCACTAATTTTTCTAGAAACATTATAAAACAAAGGCTATAGACTTCAAATTATGTAATTTCATGATTGTTTTTACATATAGTAGAAATTGAAGGCTATAGGTTTTAAAAAGTGAGATTTCACTAATTTTTCTAGAAACACTATAAAACAAAGGCAATAGGCTTCAAATTATGTAATTTCATGATTTTTTTACATATAGTTGAAATTTAAGACTATAGGCTTTAAAAGGTGAGATTTCAATATTTTTTCTAGAAACACTATAAAACAAAGGCTATTATAGGCTTCAAATTATGTAATTTCATGATTTTTTTACATATAGTAAAAATTGAAGGCTATAGGCATTAAAAAGTCAGATTTCACTAATTTTTCTAGAAACATTATAAAACAAAGGCTATAGACTTCAAATTATGTAATTTCATGATTGTTTTTACATATAGTAGAAATTGAAGGCTATAGGCTTTAAAAAGTGACATTTCACTAATTTTTCTAGAAACACTATAAAACAAAGGCTATAGGCTTCAATTATAAAATTTCATGATTTTTAAACATATAGTAGAAATTGAAGGCTATATGCTTTAAAAGTGGGATTTTTCTAGAAACACTATAAACAAAGGCTATAGGCTTCAAATTATGTAATTTCATGATTTTTTACATATAGTAAAATTGAAGGCAATAGGCTTTAAAAAGTGAGATTTCACTAATTTTTCTAGAAACACTTTAAACAATGGCTATAGGCTTCAAATTATGTAATTTCGTGATTTTTTTACATATAGTAGAAATTGAAGGCTATAGGCTTTAAAAAAGGAGATTTCACCAATTTTTCTAGAAACACTATAAAACAAAGACTATAGGCTTCAAATTATATAATTTGGTGATTTTTTTACATTTAGTAGAAATTGAAGGCTATAGGCTTTGTTTTATAGTGTTTCTAGAAAAATTGGTGAAATCTCCCTTTTTAAAGCCTATAGCCTTCAATTTCTACTATATGTAAAAAAATCACGAAATTATATAATTTGAAGCCTATAGTCTTTGTTTTATAGTGTTTCTAGAAAAATTGGTGAAATCTCCTTTTTAAAGCCTATAGCCTTCAATTTCTACTATATGTAAAAAAATCACGAATTACATAATTTGAAGCCTATAGCCATTGTTTTAAGTGTTTCTAGAAAAATTAGTGAAATCTCACTTTTTAAAGCCTATAGCCTTCAATTTTTACTATATGTAAAAAATCATGAAATTACATAATTTGAAGCCTATAGCCTTTGTTTTATAGTGTTTCTAGAAAATGAAATCCCACTTTTTAAAGCCTATAGCCTTCAATTTCTACTATATGTAAAAACAATCATGAAATTACATAATTTGAAGCTATAGCCTTTGTTTTATAGTGTTTCTAGAAAAATTAGTGAAATCTCACTTTTTAAAGCCTATAGCCTTCAATTTTACTATATGTAAAAAAATCATGAAATTACATAATTTGAAGCCTATAGCCTTTGTTTTATAGTGTTTCTAGAAAAATATGAATCTCACTTTTTAAAGCCTATAGCTTTCAATTTTCTACTATATGTAATAAAAATCACTGAAATTACATAATTTGAAGCCTATAGCCTTTGTTTTATAGTGTTTCTAGAAAAATAGTGAAATCTCACTTTTTAAAACCTATAGCCTTCAATTTCTACTATATGTAAAAAAATCATGAAATTACATAATTTGAAGCCTATAGCCTTTGTTTTATAGTGTTTCTAGAAAAATTAGTGAAATCTCACTTTTTAAAGCCTATAACCTTCAATTTCTACTATATGTAAAAAAATCATGAAATTACATAATTTGAAGCCTATAGCCTTTTGTTTTATAGTGTTTCTAGAAAAATTGGTGAAATCCCACTTTTTAAAGCCTATAGCCTTTCAATTTCTACTATATGTAATAAAATCACGAAATTACATAATTTGAAGCCTATAGCCTTTGTTTTATAGTGTTTCTAGAAAAAAAATAGTGAAATCTCCCTTTTTAAAGCCTATAGCCTTCAATTTCTACTATATGTAAAAAAATCACGAAATTACATAATTTGAAGCCTATAGCCATTGTTTTATAGTGTTTCTAGAAAAATTAGTGAAATCTCACTTTTTAAAGCCTATAGCCTTCAATTTCTAGTATATGTAAAAAAATCATGAACTTACATAATTTGAAGCCTATAGCCTTTGTTTTATAGTGTTTCTAGAAAAATAGTGAAATCTCACTTTTTAAAGCCTATAACCTTCAATTTCTACTATATGTTTAAAAATCATGAAATTTCATAATTTGAAGCCTATAGCCTTTGTTTTATAGTGTTTCTAGAAAAATTAGTGAAATCTCACTTTTTAAAGCCTATAGCCTTCAATTTCTACTATATGTAAAAAAATCATGAATTACATAATTTGAAGCCTATAGCCTTTGTTTTATAGTGTTTCTAGAAAAATTGGTGAAATCCACTTTTTAAAGCCTATAGCCTTCAATTTCTACTATATGTAAAAAAATCACGAAATTACATAATTTGAAGCCTATAGCCTTTGTTTTATAGTGTTTCTAGAAAAATTGTGAAATCCACTTTTTAAAGCCTATAGCCTTCAATTTCTACTATATGTAAAAAAATCACGAAATTACATAATTGAAGCCTATAGCCTTTGTTTTATAGTGTTTCTAGAAAAAATAGTGAAATCTCACTTTTTAAAGCCTATAACCTTCAATTTCTACTATATGTAAAAAAATCATGAAATTACATAATTTGAAGCCTATAGCCTTTGTTTTATAGTGTTTCTAGAAAAATTGGTGAAATCCCACTTTTAAAGCCTATAGCCTTCAATTTCTACTATATGTAAAAAAATCACGAAATTACATAATTTGAAGCCTATAGCCTTTGTTTTATAGTGTTTCTAGAAAAATTAGTGAAATCTCCACTTTTTAAAGCCTATAGCCTTCAATTTCTACTATATGTAAAAAAATCACGAAATTACATAATTTGAAGCCTATAGCCTTTGTTTTATAGTGTTTCTAGAAAAAATTAGTGTGAAATCTCACTTTTTAAAGCCTATAGCCTTCAATTTCTACTATATGTAAAAAAATCATGAAATTACATAATTTGAAGCTATAGCCTTTGTTTTATAGTGTTTCTAGAAAAATTGGTGAAATCCACTTTTTAAGCTATACCTTCAATTTCTACTATATGTAAAAAATCACGAAATTACATAATTTGAAGCCTATAGCCTTTGTTTTATAGTGTTTCTAGAAAAATTGGTGAAATCCCACTTTTTAAAGCCTATAGCCTTCAATTTCTACTATATGTAAAAAAATCATGAAATTACATAATTTGAAGCCTATAGCCTTTGTTTTATAGTGTTTCTAGAAAAATTGGTGAAATCCCACTTTTTAAAGCCTATAGCCTTCAATTTCTACTATATGTAAAAAATCACGAAATTACATAATTTGAAGCCTATAGCCTTTGTTTTATAGTGTTTTCTAGAAAAATTGTGAAATCCCCTTTTTAAAGCCTATAGCCTTCAATTTCTACTATATGTAAAAAATCACGAAATTACATAATTTGAAGCCTATAGCCTTTGTTTTATAGTGTTTCTAGAAAAATTAGGTGAAATCTCACTTTTTAAAGCCTATAGCCTTCAATTTCTACTATATGTAAAAAAATCATGAAATTACATAATTTGAAGCCTATAGCCTTTGTTTTATAGTGTTTCTAGAAAAAATAGTGAAATCTCCACTTTTTTAAAGCCTATAGCCTTCAATTTCTACTATATGTAATAAAAATCACGAAATTACATAATTTGAAGCCTATAGCCTTTGTTTTATAGTGTTTTTAGAAAAAAAAAGTGAAATCTCCCTTTTTAAAGCCTATAGCCTTCAATTTCTACTATATGTAAAAAAATCACGAAATTACATAATTTGAAGCCTATAGCCATTGTTTTATAGGTTTCTAGAAAAATAGTGAAATCTCACTTTTTAAAGCCTATAGCCTTCAATTTCTAGTATATGTAAAAAAAATCATGAACTTACATAATTTGAAGCCTATAGCCTTTGTTTTATAGTGTTTCTAGAAAAATAGTGAAATCTCACTTTTTAAAGCCTATAACCTTCAATTTCTACTATATGTAAAAAAATCATGAAATTACATAATTTGAAGCCTATAGCCTTTGTTTTATAGTGTTTCTAGAAAAAATTGAAATCTCACTTTTTAAGCCTATAACCTTCAATTTCTACATATGTAAAAAATCATGAAATTACATAATTGAGCCTATAGCCTTGTTTTATAGTGTTTCTAGAAAAATTGGTGAAATCCCACTTTTTAAAGCCTATAGCCTTCAATTTCTACTATATGTAAAAAAATCACGAAATTACATAATTTGAAGCCTATAGCCTTTGTTTTATAGTGTTTCTAGAAAAATTGGTCAAATCCCACTCTTTAAAGCCTATAGCCTTCAATTTCTACTATATGTAAAAAAATCACAAAATTACATAATTTGAAGCCTATAGCCTTTGTTTTATAGTGTTTCTAGAAAAATTGGTGAAATCTCCCTTTTTAAAGCCTATAGCCTTCAATTTCTACTATATGTAAAAAAATCACGAAATTACATAATTTGAAGCCTATAGCCTTTGTTTTATAGTGTTTCTAGAAAAATAGTGAAATCTCACTTTTTAAAGCCTATAGCCTTCAATTTCTACTATATGTAAAAAAATCACGAAATTACATAATTTGAAGCCTATAGCCTTTGTTTTATAGTGTTTCTAGAAAAATTGTGAAATCTCACTTTTTAAAGCCTATAGCCTTCAATTTCTACTATATGTAAAAAAATCATGAAATTACATAATTTGAAGCCTATAGCCTTTGTTTTATAGTGTTTCTAGAAAAATGGTGAAATCCCACTTTTAAAGCCTATAGCCTTCAATTTCTACTATATGTAAAAAAATCATGAAATTACATAATTTGAAGCCTATAGCCTTTGTTTTATAGTGTTTCTAGAAAAATTAGTGAAATCTCACTTTTTAAAGCCTATAGCCTTCAATTTCTACTATATGTAAAAAAATCATGAAATTACATAATTTGAAGCCTATAGCCTTGTTTTATAGTGTTTTAGAAAAAATTAGTGAAATCTCACTTTTTAAAGCCTATAGCCTTCAATTTCTACTATATGTAAAAAAAATCATGAAATTACATAATTTGAAGCCTATAGCCTTTGTTTTATAGTGTTTCTAGAAAAATAGTGAAATCTCACTTTTTAAAGCCTATAACCTTCAATTTCTACTATATGTAAAAAAATCATGAAATTACATAATTTGAAGCCTATAGCCTTTGTTTTATAGTGTTTCTAGAAAAATTGGTGAAATCCCACTTTTTAAAGCCTATAGCCTTCAATTTCTACTATATGTAAAAAAATCACGAAATTACATAATTTGAAGCCTATAGCCTTTGTTTTATAGTGTTTCTAGAAAAATTGGTGAAATCCCACTTTTTAAAGCCTATAGCCTTCAATTTCTACTATATGTAAAAAAATCACGAAAATTACATAATTTGAAGCCTATAGCCTTTGTTTTATAGTGTTTCTAGAAAAATTAGTGAAATCTCACTTTTTAAAGCCTATAGCCTTCATTTCTACTATATGTAAAAAAATCATGAAATTACATAATTTGAAGCCTATAGCCTTTGTTTTATAGTGTTTCTAGAAAAATAGTGAAATCTCACTTTTTAAAGCCTATAACCTTCAATTTCTACTATATGTAAAAAAATCATGAAATTACATAATTTGAAGCCTATAGCCTTTGTTTTATAGTGTTTCTAGAAAAATTGGTGAAATCCACTTTTTAAAGCCTATAGCCTTCAATTTCTACTATATGTAAAAAATCACGAAATTACATAATTTGAAGCCTATAGCCTTTGTTTTATAGTGTTTCTAGAAAAATTGGTGCAAATCCACTTTTTAAAGCCTATAGCCTTCAATTTCTACTATATGTAAAAAAATCACGAAATTACATAATTTGAAGCCTATAGCCTTTGTTTTATAGTGTTTCTAGAAAAATAGTGAAATCTCACTTTTTAAAGCCTATAACCTTCAATTTCTACTATATGTAAAAAAATCATGAAATTACATAATTTGAAGCCTATAGCCTTTGTTTTATAGTGTTTCTAGAAAAATTGGTGAATCCACTTTTTAAAGCCTATAGCCTTCAATTTCTACTATATGTAAAAAATCACGAAATTACATAATTTGAAGCCTATAGCCTTTGTTTTATAGTGTTTTTAGAAAAAAAAAGTGAAATCTCCCTTTTTAAAGCCTATAGCCTTCAATTTCTACTATATGTAAAAAAATCACGAATTACATAATTTGAAGCCTATAGCCTTTGTTTTATAGTGTTTCTAGAAAAATTAGTGAAATCTCACTTTTTAAAGCCTATAACCTTCAATTTCTACTATATGTAAAAAAATCATGAAATTACATAATTTGAAGCCTATAGCCTTTGTTTTATAGTGTTTCTAGAAAAATTGTGAAATCCACTTTTTAAAGCCTATAGCCTTCAATTTCTACTATATGTAAAAAATCACGAAATTACATAATTTGAGCCTATAGCCTTTGTTTTATAGGTTTCTAGAAAAATTTGTGAAATCTCCCTTTTTAAAGCCTATAGCCTTCAATTTCTACTATATGTAAAAAAATCACGAAATTACATAATTTGAAGCCTATAGCCTTTGTTTTATAGTGTTTCTAGAAAAATTAGTGAAATCCCACTTTTTAAAGCCTATAGCCTTCAATTTCTACTATATGTAAAAAAATCATGAAATTACATAATTTGAAGCCTATAGCCTTTGTTTTATAGTGTTTCTAGAAAAAATAGTGAAATCTCACTTTTTAAAGCCTATAACCTTCAATTTCTACTATATGTAAAAAAATCATGAAATTACATAATTTGAAGCCTATAGCCTTTGTTTTATAGTGTTTCTAGAAAAATTGGTGAAATCTCACTTTTTAAAGCCTATAGCCTTCAATTTCTACTATATGTAAAAAAATCATGAAATTACATTAATTTGAAGCCTATAGCCTTTGTTTTATAGTGTTTCTAGAAAAATTGGTGAAATCCCACTTTTAAAGCCTATAGCCTTCAATTTCTACTATATGTAAAAAAATCACGAAATTACATAATTTGAAGCCTATAGCCTTTGTTTTATAGTGTTTCTAGAAAAATTGGTGAAATCCCACTTTTTAAAGCCTATAGCCTTCAATTTCTACTATATGTAAAAAAATCACGAAATTACATAATTTGAAGCCTATAGCCTTTGTTTTATAGTGTTTCTAGAAAAATAGTGAAATCTCACTTTTTAAAGCCTATAACCTTCAATTTCTACTATATGTAAAAAATCACGAAATTACATAATTTGAAGCCTATAGCCTTTGTTTTATAGTGTTTCTAGAAAAAATTAGGTGAAATCTCACTTTTTAAAGCCTATAGCCTTCAATTTCTACTATATGTAAAAAATCACGAAATTACATAATTTGAAGCCTATAGCCTTTGTTTTATAGTGTTTCTAGAAAAAAAAGTGAAATCTCCCTTTTTAAAGCCTATAGCCTTCAATTTCTACTATATGTAAAAAAATCACGAAATTACATAATTTGAAGCCTATAGCCATTTGTTTTATAGTGTTTCTAGAAAAATTAGTGAAATCTCACTTTTTAAAGCCTATAGCCTTCAATTTCTAGTATATGTAAAAAAAATCATGAACTTACATAATTTGAAGCCTATAGCCTTTGTTTTTATAGTGTTTCTAGAAAAATAGTGAATCTCACTTTTTAAGCCTATAACTTCAATTTTACTATATGTAAAAAAATCAGAAATTACATAATTTGAAGCCTATAGCCTTTGTTTTATAGTGTTTCTAGAAAAAGGTGAAATCTCACTTTTTAAAGCCTATAGCCTTCAATTTCTACTATATGTAAAAAATCACGAATTACATAATTTGAAGCCTATAGCCTTTGTTTTATAGTGTTTCTAGAAAAATTGGGTGAAATCCCACTTTTTAAAGCCTATAGCCTTCAATTTTCTACTATATGTTAAAAAAATCACGAAATTACAGAATTTGAAAAGCCTATAGCCTTTGTTTATAGTGTTTCTAGAAAAATAGTGAAATCTCACTTTTTAAAGCCTATAACCTTCAATTTCTACTATATGTAAAAAAATCAAAATTACATAATTTGAAGCCTATAGCCTTTGTTTTATAGTGTTTCTAGAAAAATTGGTGAAATCCCACTTTTTAAAGCCTATAGCCTTCAATTTCTACTATATGTAAAAAAATCACGAAATTACATAATTTGAAGCCTATAGCCTTTGTTTTATAGTGTTTCTAGAAAAATTGGTGAAATCTCCTTTTTTAAAGCCTATAGCCTTCAATTTCTACTATATGTAAAAATCACGAAATTACATAATTTGAAGCCTATAGCCTTTGTTTTATAGTGTTTTCTAGAAAAATTAGTGAAATCTCACTTTTTTAAAGCCTATAGCCTTCAATTTCTACTATATGTAAAAAATCATGAAATTACATAATTTGAAGCCTATAGCCTTTGTTTTATAGTGTTTCTAGAAAATGGTGAAATCCCACTTTTTAAAGCCTTAGCCTTCAATTTCTATGTAATAAAATCACGAAATTACATAATTTGAAGCCTATAGCCTTTGTTTTATAGTGTTTCTAGAAAAAAGTGAAAATCTCACTTTTTAAAGCCTATAGCCTTCAATTTCTACTATATGTTAAAAAATCACGAAATTACATAATTTGAAGCCTATAGCCTTGTTTTATAGTGTTTCTAGAAAAATTAGTGAAATCTCACTTTTTTAAAGCCTATAGCCTTCAATTTCAACTCTATGTAAAAAATCATGAAATTACATAATTGAGCCTATAGTCTTTGTTTTAAGTGTTTCTAAAAAATCCCACTAAAGCATATAGCCTTCAATTTCTACTATATGTTTAAAAATCATGAAATTTCATAATTTGAAGCCTATTTCTAGAAAATTAGTGAAATGTCACTTTTTAAAGCCTATAGCCTTCAATTTCTACTATATGTAAAAAAAATCATGAAATTACATAATTTGAGGTCTATAGTTTGTTTTAAATGTTTTTAGAAAATTAGTGAAATCCCACTTTTTAAAGCATATAGCCTTCAATTTCTACTATATGTTTAAAAATCATGAAATTTCATAATTTGAAGCCTATAGCCTTTGTTTTATAGTGTTTCTAGAAAATTAGTGAAATCTCACTTTTTAAAGCCTATAGACTTCAATTTCTACTATATGTAAAAAAATCATGAAATTACATAATTTGAAGCTATAGCCTTTGTTTTATAGTGTTTTAGAAAAATTGGTGAAATCCCACTTTTTAAAGCCTATAGCTTTCAATTTCTACTATATGTAAAAATCACGAAATTACATAATTTGAAGCCTATAGCCTTTGTTTATAGTGTTTTCTAGAAAAATTGTGAAATCTCCTTTTTAAAGCCTATAGCCTTCAATTTCTACTATATGTAAAAAAATCACGAAATTACATAATTTGAAGC
>RYYW01000254.1:52799-64280 GCA_013621005.1 Aeschynomene evenia | reverse complement strand
GACATTTTATATTATATTAATATATATATATATATATGAGACATTTTATTCATTAATTGTTTATTTATTTTGAATTAACATTATGAAGTCCGTAGGATGGAATAATTTAATATTAGGTATATAATAATCTAATAGTGAGACTTCATTCTTAAATGTCTTTGATCAAGTATTACTGAACGAACAAGACATCAGTAATGCATTGAGACTAGTATGTATATGGACTGATAACTTTTTCTCACAGGTTATGAATATATGATATCAAGTCTACACATAGGTAATATAATGATATACTGGACAGACCTATTGTAAGAACACCACATGGATCTTAATGTGAATGTCATAGGTGATTCTCATAGTGATGATGGTACATGTGGTCCTTTGACTTAAAGTTATTGCAATCTGTTGCACGAGAAGTTGTATGTTTTAATGTCGTCAAACGTCATCTGTAACAAGGTGATTATAAAGTTGGTTATTGGACATATCGCGAATCATGTATGCAGATGTGAGTAATGTAGATAGCAATTTGTCCCTCTCACATTACGAGAGATATATCTGTGGGCCCCTTGATGAGTATGATTGGGTAAATGAATGGTCGTGCTCAAATGAGTTAATGCGGACATTAACCTCATTTATTTTTTTATTAGGCTACTCGGTAATCAAGAAACTAATTATTTAACTATACAAGATGACAGATTCTAAGCTTGTGTTTGTAAGCTCCAGAACCCTTCTGAGAGAATTAAGCATAATTCTCTTAGAGTCATGAAAGTTTTAATGATAACAAGGTAAGCCATAAGTATAAAATTTTACTTAAGGTTTTGCTAATATGTGCGCTAAGTGTCTCAGAAAGCTATAAATTATTGCAATACCATGAGCAAAGACCAAGACAAAACATCAAGTAACCTCGAGATCAATTGATAAAATCATAGCGCCAAAGATATCAGAAAGGATATCTCAGAAGCGCAGAAGGTGAAAACATGTTTCTGAGGAAAGAACACTGTCGCCTCAGAAGGGTCTCAGAAGACCTCGCGACTAGTAGTTCTCAGAAGGGTCTTCCCTCAGAAGGTTAGCCTCAGAAGTCCGTACAACTCTTAGAAGGTTGGACTCAGAAGCAACCAAGTGTCTGGACTCAAGGAAGTGCAAACAGACTCAGAAAGCTCGCTACAACTAGCCAAGGAAGTGGGAACACGCGCACTGTGCAGTTCTGAAAAGTTCCTCATTTTGCGCTGACTGTAGCAGGGAGCCGTTCTGAAAAGGACACAGCCACATAAGCAAAGTGAAAGCCTCTAATTTCGCGGCTCTTTGATGCCTATATATATGAGTTCAATTCCAGAGCAATGTGACGAAACTCTTGCACTAAAACTCTTGATTAAACGTGCCAAAACTCTGTTGAATTGAAAATCATTTTGCGAAAAACTTAGAACTTTCTCAGAAAGACAATTTTTACGAAATTGTTCTTCTAACTTTGCAAAATCTCTCTAGTTCTTAATTGGTGTAAATTCTTACATTTGTAAGTTAATTCTAGAAGTCTACTAAGTGTAAAACTAGGTTTGTAACTTAGTCCTTGGTAGTTGTTTTCGATCAAAACAAAACCTTCGAAAAACGCTAAGTCCTTCTTTGTGTGAAGGCAGTTTTAAGTCCTCTAGTGTTTGAGGCAAAGTTCAAAGTCCTTAATTGTTTAAGGCAAGGAAGTCCTCTAGTTGAGGCAAGGAAGTCCTCTAGTTTGAGGCAAGGAAGTCCTCTAGTGTGAGGCAAGGAAGTCCTCTAGTGTGAGGCAAAGAAATCCACTTCGGGTTGTGAAGTGGTGGAAGTCCTTTACTTGGTAAAGGCAGGTTGGTCTGAGAAGGCACATTAAGAAGAATATCTAAGAACTCTCAACTGAAGGTTGAGGACTGGAGTAGGTTGGTTATAACCGAACCAGTATAAAACTCTTTGTGTTAAGCTTTTCTCTCTTACTCTTTAATTGCATAAAGCTTTGAGAAAAACTCAACCACGGTTTTAACTAAGAGGTCTTGTGAAAACATTACCAATTAAAATCAGAAAGCGTTTAAAAGATTATAACTCAAAGTCATTTTCTTAAGACTACTCAGATAGGAACTTTCTTAGAAAGACTAAGTTTCTCAGAAACTTAATCTTCTCAGAAAGCTATTTTCCGCTGCAAGCTCTTAAATCCACCTTCTGAGTAAAAACAGCTTTCTAAAGTAAAAGTTTTAAAAGGTAATTTTTCAAAACTTGCACGATTCAACCCCCCCTTCTCGTGCACACATACACTTTCAATTGGCATCAGAGCTCGGTCCTTAAGGGGTTGAGCACTTAGCAGTGTCAAGGAAAAAGATCCACGAAAGGAAATATGAATTCACCAGCTGCATTCATATCAGATGGGCTTCAATAAACAGACCTCCGATGTTTCTTGGAGACAGCTTCGATTACTGGCGTGACAGGATGACGCTGTTCATCAAGCACACCAGTCTGGACTTATGGGATAGGATCGAGAATGGAGACTATCAGCCTCTGCAGACAATTACAGAGGATGCTGTAGTTGCAACAGACGCTGAGCCAGGAGTGGCACCTCCAGCACTCAGAACCTATACAAGACGGGTCCCTAAGGACGAATGGACTCAAGAGATGAAGGAGAAAAATACAACTCAACTTCAAAGCCAAGTATATTCTCCTCTGTGCTTTACCCAAAGTAGAATATGACAAAATTGTGTCATGTGATACTGCACAAGAGATTTGGGAAAGACTTCATATGCTGCACGAAGGTAATGACGAAGTCAAGGAAACAAAAATCTCAATGCTCGTACACAAATACGAATCCTTTAGCATGCAGCCTGAGGAAACTATTGACAGCATGTCAATAAGATTTCTCCATATCATCAATCAGCTGAAAGTCTTGGGAAAGACTTATTCAAACGCTGAGATGGTAAGAAAATCCTCAGAAGCCTTTCTGCAAATGGCGTCCTAAGGTCACAGCATCCAGGAAGCCAAGGATCTAAACCAGCTAGGTTTGGATGTACTATTTGGTTCGCTCAGAACGCATGAGATCGAACTGGAAGGGTTGCTCGGAGGACCATCCGCTTCCTCCAGACCACAGAAGGGATTGGCTCTGAACAGTCAAGTTCAGAAAGTCTTCCAAAGCTTTCAAAGCTGAAGAAGCTTCTGAGTCTGACAATGATGAAGGCTCAGAATCCGACGAAGACGACATCTCTCTCCTAGTAAAGAAAATGAAGAAAGCCTGGAGAAAGAGACCAAACAAAAGCAAGGAATTCACTCCTAAGAAAGGAAAGTCAAAGCCCTCAGATGCCACATGCTTTGGATGTGGAGAAAAAGGCCACTTCAAAACGGAGTGTCCACAAAACAAAGGGAAGAAGAATTCATTCCCAGAAAGAAAAAGAAGGCAATGGCTGCAACCTGGAGTGATTCAGAAGACGAAGCTTCTGAAGCAGCAAGTGAGGAAGAAGAAGCTAATGTGTGCTTCATGGCAGGAACTGACTACATTCTGGAAACAGAATCTGAGTCAGAAGAGGTACAAAATTCCCCTCCTCTTTCATACTCATACGATGAGCTTTCAGAACTCTATTATGATCTTCTGAAAGACTCAAACGAGTTAGCTAACAGTTTCAGCGACCTAAAAAAATCTTTTAAAAACACAGAAGCTGAAAATGCAAGACTAACTCAAGAAGTTCAGAACCTAAGGCTTGAAAGAGACGACTTCAAAGGTAGATACCTTGAAAGTCATAACCTGTATCAAGCATTAGAAAGCTTGTCTTCAATCACAGTAGAAAAGGCTGAAAAGGCCATGATCGAACTGCAAAAGACAAATGAACTTCTAACCTCTGACTTAGTTAAGATGGTAAATGGTGAAAAGATGCTAAGTCTTTTGCTTGGGGGTCAAAGACCCTATAAAGACAAAAGCGGTCTTGGATATGAAGAAGTCTTTGAACCACAAAATCTTGATCCACTCTTAACTAAATCACCCCGCATGTGCATTGCATGTTTTAAGAGTGGTCATGGTTCTGAAAAATGCCCTATGGTTGAAAAAGGGAAAATTCTCTAAGCCTCAGAAGGCTAAGAAGAAAACTCAGAAAGCAAAAATCTTCTAAGAAGACTGACCCCTCTCAGAAGGGTAAAAACTTCTCAGAAAGCAAGTGCTTCTGAAAAGGGCAAACAAAAGGTCTCTGACTCTCAAAACCATGACCCTTCTAAGAAAAGAAGGCAAAAATCCAAGAAAGCTAACAAGCAAGGACCCAACAAAGAATGGGTACCTAAATCTGTTAACTTTGTGACTGCAGGTGCATCATCAAGCGCTGCTCCACCACCACGATGAGCAGTGGTACCTTGACAGTGGCTGCTCAAGGCACATGACTGGAAGCAAGCACTGGTTCAGAAGTCTCAAGCCCAAGAAAGGCGGAACAGTGCGATTCGGTGATGGCGCTAAGGGGAGAGTCACTGCAATCGGAGATGTTGGTAAGGATTCCTCTCACCAAAATCTCAGATGTACTTTTGGTCGATGCTTAACTCACAATCTATTAAGCATTAGTCAATTTTGTGACAAAGGCTTAAAGTTGAGTTTTATGCCAAGTATTGTCATGTGATTAATCTCACAAATGACAAGATCGTTCTGGAAGGAAAACGTGTTGTAACATTTACGTTATCCATCTGGATGATCTAAAGGATCAAAATGTGGAATGCCTTGTCTCTGTCCAAGAAGACAAATGGCTATGGCATAAGAAACTTGGTCATGCCCATATGAGACTTCTTTCTGAACTCTCTCAGAAAGGACTTGTAAAGGGCCTTCCCAGAATTAAGTATCAGAAGGATGCAACCTGCGACTTCTGTGAAAAGGGAAACAGACCAAGGCTTCCTTTCCAGTAAAGTGGTATTTCTACTCAGAAACCACTGGAACTGCTCCACATGGATCTATTCGGACCAACCAGAACAGCTTCCCTTTCTGGAAAACGCTATGGTCTTGTCATAGTGGATGATTACTCCAGATTCACTTGGGTTTTCTTTCTAGCTTCTAAGGAAGAAACTTTGAGAAGTTCAAAGCATTTGCGAAAAGAGTTTCAACTGAAAAAGATTCGCACATTCATGCCATTAGATCAGATCATGGTGGTGAATTTGAGAATCATGCTTTTGAAAAGCTTGTGAAAATCTGGGCATAGCTCACGAATTCTCATCTCCCAGAACTCCTCAACAAAATGGAGTAGCTGAGAGAAAGAATCGAAGCCTTCAAGAGATGGCAAGAACAATGCTCTTAGAAAGTGGACTTTCAAAAGGTTTCTGGGCTGAAGCAGTAAATACTTTCATGCTACATTCAGAATCGAGTCTTTCTAAGACCAATTCTGAAAAAGACACCTTACGAGCTATGGAAGAATAAAATACCAAACATTTCTTATTTCCATATATTTGGTTCTTCTTGTTTTATTCTCAACACAAAGGACAAACTCTCCAAGTTTGATCCTAAGTCCGATGATGGATACTTCCTAGGATACTCCTCAGCCTCTAAAGCTTACAGAGTATATAACAAAAGGAGTAA
The DNA here is from genome assembly GCA_013621005.1 of Aeschynomene evenia. NCBI lineage: Eukaryota > Viridiplantae > Streptophyta > Magnoliopsida > Fabales > Fabaceae > Aeschynomene > Aeschynomene evenia. The sequence continues at coordinate 58,744 of RYYW01000254.1, read as the reverse complement.
ATGTGTTTGAAGAGACAATCCATATTAAGTTCAAAGAACTTAGTAAGGACCTGTCTCAGAAAGGTGCTGACTAGAAGATGAATTTGAGAAACTCAACATCTCTTCTGAGAAGCCAAAAGGAAAATTCTTATAGATGATGAGACTGACTTCCAACCCATGGAACAATCATCTTCATCTAAAGAAAAATCTAGTAACATCATCAAAGCTCCAGAACCTAGAGAATCTACTTTTCCAAATACAATGGAACCTAGATTCTCAGAAGGACAAGCTTCTGATGACTCAGAAGAGAACCTTCTGTGTCTTTTCTCAGAACCCTACTCCTAAAGGGATCAGAGGTTCAAGAGACTTGAAGAACATCTCTCAGAATGAAGTCTTGGGCAATCCAGAAAGTGGCGTGAGACCAGAAGGAACTATACAAATCTTGCTATGGTCTCTGAACTTGAACCAGATTCCATAGAAGAGGCGTTAGATGATCCTAGCTGGGTAAATGCCATGCAGGATGAACTTGACCAATTCGAGAGAAATCAGTTTGGAAACTAACTCAGAACCAAAGGCAAGAGTATCATCGGGACTAAATGGGTGTTTCGAAACAAACTTGATGAAACGATCAAGTCGTGAGAAACAAGGCAAGATTGGTTGCTCAAGGGTACAACCAACAAGAAGGGATAGACTATGATGAAACTTTTGCTCCAGTCGCAAGATTGGAAGCTATCAGAAGGTTGCTAGCATTTGCTGCACATAAAGGTTTCAAACTCTATCAGATGGACGTTAAGTCTGCCTTCTTGAATGGATACCTTTCTGAGGAAGTTTATGTAAACAACCTCCTGGTTTTGTGAATGATGCATTCCCGAATCATGTATTCAGCTTACAAAGGCTCTCTATGGTTTGAAACAAGCTCCAAGAGCTTGGTACGATAGATTGAGCTCTTTTTGCTAAAAAACGGATTCTCCAAGAGGGAAAGTGGACACAACTCTTTTACGCTCTCAGAAGACTCTGGCTTCTTGATTGTCCAGATTTATGTGATGACATAATATTTGGCGCAACCAATGAATGCCTTTGCAAAGAATTCTCCAAGCTTATGCAAGGTGAATTCGAGATGAGCATGATGGAGAATTAAAATTCTTCCTAGGATTGCAAATCAAGCAAGAGTCGGAAGGGACAGTCATTCATCAAGAGAAATATACCAAGGAAACTTCTGAGGAAGTTTCTGATGGATAAGGCCAAACCCATGAGCACTCCCATGCATCCCTCTCAAGTAATTGACTTGGATGAAGATGGTGAGAAAGTCTCAGAAAGCAACTATCGAGGGATAATGGCTCACTTCTCTACTTAACTGCCTCCAGACCAGATATCCAACTTCAGTGTTGGGATCTGTGCTAGATTCCAGTCTAAGCCCAAGCAATCACACTTGACTGCAGTTAAGCGAATTTTACGATATTTTAAGTGGAACTACTAATCTTTGGTCTTTGGTACGAGAAAGGTTGTTCTTCTGATGTTGTAGGTTACTGCGATGCCGACTACGCTGGAGATAGGATAGATCGCAAAAAGCACAAGTGGCTGCTGCTGCTTCTTTGGAAAATGCTTGATCACTGGTCTTGCAAGAAGCAAATACGATCGCCCTATCAACTGCTGAAGCTGAATATGTATCTGCTGCAACTGCTGTTCTCAGATGCTCTGGATTAAGAATCAGCTACTTGATTATCAAATAAGGTACACCAAAATCCCTATCCTCTGTGATAATACAAGTGCTATCAACTTAGCTAAGAATCCTATTCAGCATTCTCGATCCAAGCACATTGATATAAAACATCATTTTATTCGGGATCATGTGCAAAAAGGCGACATTGAACTCAAATTTGTAAATACTGAGGATCAAATCTCAGATATATTTACAAAGCCTTTACCCGAGGATCGTTTCAATGTTCTGAAAGGATTTCTCAATCTAAGACGTTTCTAAGTACTTTGAAATTTAAAAACTCTCTCTTAGAAACCCCCCCTTAGTCCTAGTTTAGACACTGAGACGAACAATAGAACTAAGCTTCTGAGCTAGAAGTAGGAAAACTCTATCTGAGAAAATTTGTTCTCAGAAGACTCATCTCTCAGAAAGGAGATCTTCTGAAACATCTCTCAGAAGGAGGATTTCTCAGAAGGACCACCTCTCTCAGAAAGGTACCTTCCGAGAAACTAGTTACCAACGGTAACTTTTGGATAAGTGGCAGGAAACGGCTAGTTATCAGCCATGTCTATAAATACTTATAGCATTGTTTCATTTGAGCACTTTACGCTCAAAACTTACCAAAACTCTGCCAAAACCTCTCCTCGCTTTCCAATCCTCATCTGCTCTCTTCTCTCTCTCTCTCTTGTTCTTCTCTATCTCTTCTCAAAACTTAAACCTTTCTTTCAAATGGCCGTCTCTGGAGAAATCAAGGGCTTAATGAGAAACAATCTCAATGAGATATCCGAAGATATTCTCTATGACAATGAGGAAATGCAGTCCCTATTCCACAAGACTTATCTCCCACGGAATCTTGCCATGGGAAGGGTATTGCCTCTCAATGTCTACAATCAGGTGGACGAAATCCAATTCACCTTCCTCAAGCAACCTGGATGGCCAGCCATGATGAGCTCCGAGGACGTGTGCTACCCAAATGTGGTAAGAGCTTTCTATTCGCAAATAGAAAGGTTCACCAACAAAGGGGTCAAGAGCAAAATTGGTGACCAACAGATTCGCTTCTCCTCCTCTGACATCAACAAAGTCTTCAAGACCTTGAATGGTGGTGCTGTCATCGCCGACGACCCAGAATGGGTCAAGGAGGTAGATGACTCGGAAGAAGAAGTCGTGACACTTCTGACTGGTAGCAACAGCCTACCACTCAAGGGAGTAAAGGTGCCTCATCTCACGCAAGAGGCTAGAATCATCTTCTCCGTTGTACAACACACCCTTCTCCCTCGGATTGGAGACATGGGGAACGTTACCACCATGGATGCCTGCCTGCTGTACCACCTACTGAAGAAGGAAAGAGTAGATTTTGGGAGGATGGTGCTCAACTACATGATGCACCAGGCTCATCCAAAGAGGGCTCTCACAAGTCTACCTTACGGAAGCCTTCTGACCAGAATCCTCAACCATTTCTCCTTCCCACTTGAAGACTATGAATACGTCTTCAACCACAGTAAGTTCTCCATGGTCACCTTCAACAACATCAAGAAGAAGAAGGTACCAGATACGGGGGCACCTAAGAAGAAGGAGGAAGCAAAGCCTTCTAAGGGAGCTGCTGGTCCCATCCAGCCCTCTAAGGCTGAGAAAGGAAAGGAAAAGGTTTCCGATCCTCAGAAAAGAAGAAGAAGAAGCAAAAGGTGACTCATCCTTCTCCAACAAGGGTGACAAGGAGTATGGCTTCTGAGGAAGCTCAGAAGACTCCTCAGAAGGCACCTACGGTTGTTGAGGCTGCTGAAGACTCAGAAGAAACAACATCTGAGCAACCCATGACCAGAAAAAGGAAAGCACCTCCCACTCTCCAAGTCCCAGACGTGCCACCAGAAGGGAAAAAGAAACGTGGTCGTTTGGTAAAAGCTAACTCTAAAACTCCACCTTCATTTCTTCACTCTTCTTCTACTTCAATTCCTATTTCTGATTCTGTTGCTGGTTTTAAACCCACCAAATTTAAAACTAAACTCCTACATTCCTTGAAATATCAGGGAAAAACTCACAAAGGAGTGGGGATAAAAACCACCAAGAAACAGAGCCCGCCAAAGACGACGGGTAAAGAAATTGTAGCAGTTACTGCTACTGCTGCCACCACCGCTGCTGCTACTACTGCTGCTGTTGAAGAAGAAGCAGAAGCTTCTCATCACTCCTCCCATCTGGAAATGTCTCCCCCACCAGAGAAGACATTCAGGGGCATGGAGGAAATGTTGCTGATTCCTCTTCCGAGGAAGAAGATGCGGCACGCTTTCGCATTGAGCATCGCACTCCAGATGCTGGAAGCTCCAAGAAAGAGCCCCAGAAGAAGCCATCTGAGGTTTCTATGGTGGAACTTTCTGAGGCAACCACAACTGAAGTTGCTACTGTAAAATGCTGAGTCATTGGCTCAGACGATGCGTGACGTCCAGAAGGCTCTGGATCAACCTTCTGAGACTCCAGAAGCTGCTCAGATGCAACAACAACAACAACTACAGCATGAGGAAGCCTTAATTGAACCAACTTCTGAGGTTGGTCTCCTCTCTACTGAGATCCTTTGGAACATGAGGAAACTCATGTCTCAACACATGATGTAGTGCCAGGGACCACCAGCACTGGGCTCAGCTCAGAGGTGGGCGCTGACGCTACCATGGCTGCCGGAGTTGCAGCAGTTGAGGCATTTGTTGCCCACAGTTCCTTAGAAGGAACTCTATCTGAGAAGGACTCTCAGAAGGAACCAGAGGTTCCTCCTCAAGATATAACAGAGGTTCCTCCTACATCCTTTGATCAACAAGGTCCCACTTTCTCATAACGGACTCAATGATTGGTTCCGGCTTTCAGCTGGGAAGGATGGTAGTCACTCCACCCTCTGTGCAATTTCGGCCTTTCTTTGGTCGAACTGAGAAGTTGAAGTGCATTGAAGCCATGCATAGCCAAATATCAACCTTCAACCTCCCCGACGAGGCTCAGACTTCTGGTGCTATGGAGCAACCATCAGCTAGGCAACCCTCTGATCTAGACCTTGCTCTAGTTGCTGAGGATACTCAAAGGCAGCCTTCGATTGAACTTGCTGCTATTGAAGGTAAAGCTGTCCAAGAAGAAGAACCTCCTGAATATCAAACAAGGGATATAATCGATGAAGTACTTGAGGCTGAAGTCTCGTCCTCCTTCATCTCAACCCTCATCTTCTCAACAGCCTTCCACTGCCTCTGACTCCCCCCGAATGCGCTCAGAATGCGACTCAGAGCGAGATTCTCATGGAGATATGCCAGCTGCTACGCTACATTGCCAGAAGCAGTAGTTCTAAGTCAATGATGGCGTTTATGTCTTAGCCACCCTTTTTGATGTAACAAAGGGGGAGTAGATGAAATGATAAAATTTTTGTACATTGGCTATCGTAAACACTAGGCTAGAACTCAGGGGGAGCAACAACTTAGGGGGAGCCAAACATTTTGTATCTTTACAAAACCATAAATGAAAAATCATTATTTTTGGCATCTCATGTTTTACCTATCTTATGCTTATCTTTTATTATTTATTTTTTGGCATCTCTTGATTTACTTAGCTTGATATTTCTGAATCTCATACATACATTTATCATGAAATACATGCTATGTAATTGATAATCTCAAACAGTAATCATACATTGCATACTTGAACTGTTGATTATCTCAGCCTTCTAAGAAAATAACGAAGCCTTCTCTCAGAAAGCTAAATTAGTTTCTAAGAAAGCAAAAGTGAATTCTGAATAAGTTATGAACTTACTCAGAAACACTTCTGAACTTAAGCAAAATTATTATCTTAAGACTTAAGTTGTTATCATCAAAAAGGGGGAGATTGTAAGCTCCAGAACCCTTCTGAGAGAATTAAGCATAATTCTCTTAGAGTTATGAAAGTTTTAATGATAACAAGGTAAGCCATAAGTATAAAATTTTACTTAAGGTTTTGCTAATATGTGCGCTAAGTGTCTCAGAAAGCTATAAATTATTGCAATGCCATGAGCAAAGACCAAGACAAAACATCAAGTAACCTCGAGATCAATTGATAAAATCATAGCGCCAAAGATATCAGAAAGGATATCTCAGAAGCGCAGAAGGTGAAAACATGTTTCTGAGGAAAGAACACTGTCGCCTCAGAAGGGTCTCAGAAGACCTCGCGACTAGTAGTTCTCAGAAGGGTCTTCCCTCAGAAGGTTAGCCTCAGAAGTCCGTACAACTCTTAGAAGGTTGGACTCAGAAGCAACCAAGTGTCTGGACTCAAGGAA
>RYYW01000254.1:38151-52252 GCA_013621005.1 Aeschynomene evenia | reverse complement strand
CATGGAGGAAATGTCGCTGATTCCTCTTCCGGGGAAGAAGATGCGGCACGTTTTCGCATTGAGCATCGCACTCCAGATGCTGGAAGCTCCAAGAAAGAGCCCTAGAAGAAGCCATCTGAGGTTTCTATGGTGGACCTTTCTGAGGCAACCACAACTGAAGTTGCTACTATCAATGCTGAGTCATTGGCTCAGACGATGCGTGACGTCCAGAAGGCTCTGGATCAACCTTCTGAGACTCCAGAAGCTGCTCCGATGCAACAACAACAACAACTACAGCATGAGGAAAGCTTAATTGAACCAACTTCTGAGGTTGGTCTCCTCTCTTCTGAGATCCCTTTGGAACATGAGGAAACTCATGTCTCAACACATGACGTAGTGCCAGGGACCACCAGCACTGGGCTCAGCTCAGAGGTGGGCGCTGACGCTACCATGGCTGCAGGAGTTGCAGCAGTTGAGGCATTTGTTACCCACAGTTCCTTAGAAGGAACTCTATCTGAGAAGGACTCTCAGAAGGAACCAGAGGTTCCTCCTCAAGATATAACAGAGGTTCCTCCTACATCCTTTGATCAACAAGGTCCCAGTTTCTCAATAACGGACTCAATGATTGGTTCCGGCTTTCAGCTGGGAAGGATGGTAGTCACTCCACCCTCTGTGCAATTTCGGCCTTTCTTTGGTCGAACTGAGAAGTTGAAGTGCATTGAAGCCATGCATAGCCAAATATCAACCTTCAACCTCCCCGACGAAGCTCAGCCTTCTGGTGCTATGGAGCAACCATCAGCTAGGCAACCCTCTGATCTAGACCTTGCTCTAGTTGCTGAGGATACTCAAAGGCAGCCTTCGATTGACCTTGCTGCTATTGAAGGTAAAGCTGTCCAAGAAGAAGAACCTCCTGAATATCAAACAAGGGATATAATCGATGAAGTACTTGAGGCTGAAGTCTCTCGTCCTCCTTCATCTCAACCCTCATCTTCTCAACAGCCTTCCACTGCCTCTGACCTCCCTCCCAAATGCGCTCCGAATGCGACTCAGAGCGAGATTCTCATGGAGATATAGCAGCTGCTACGCTACATTGCCAGAAAGCAGTAGTTCTAAGTCGATGATGGCGTTTATGTCTTAGCCACCCTTTTTGATGTAACAAAGGGGGAGTAGATGAAATGATAAAATTTTTGTACATTGGCTATCGTAAACACTAGGCTAGAACTCAGGGGGAGCAACAACTTAGGGGGAGCCAAACATTTTGTATCTTTACAAAACCATAAATGAAAAATCATTATTTTTGGCATCTCATGTTTTACCTATCTTATGCTTATCTTTTATTATTTATTTTTGGCATCTCTTGATTTACTTAGCTTGATATTTCTGAATCTCATACATACACTATCATGAAATACATGCTATGTAATTGATAATCTCAAACAGTAATCATACATTGCATACTTGAACTGTTGATTATCTCAGCCTTCTAAGAAAATAACGAAGCCTTCTCTCAGAAAGCTAAATTAGTTTCTAAGAAAGCAAAAGTGAATTCTGAATAAGTTATGAACTTACTCAGAAACACTTCTGAACTTAAGCAAAATTATTATCTTAAGACTTAAGTTGTTATCATCAAAAAGGGGGAGATTGTAAGCTCCAGAACCCTTCTGAGAGAATTAAGCATAATTCTCTTAGAGTCATGAAAGTTTTAATGATAACAAGGTAAGCCATAAGTATAAAATTTTACTTAAGGTTTTGCTAATATGTGCGCTAAGTGTCTCAGAAAGCTATAAATTATTGGAATGCCATGAGCAAAGACCAAGACAAAACATCAAGTAACCTCGAGATCAATTGATAAAATCATAGCGCCAAAGATATCAGAAAGGATATCTCAGAAGCGCAGAAGGTGAAAACATGTTTCTGAGGAAAGAACACTGTCGCCTTAGAAGGGTCTCAGAAGACCTCGCGACTAGTAGTTCTCAGAAGGGTCTTCCCTCAGAAGGTTAGCCTCAGAAGTCCGTACAACTCTTAGAAGGTTGGACTCAGAAGCAACCAAGTGTTTGGACTCAAGGAAGTGCAAACAGACTCAGAAAGCTCGCTACAACTAGCCAAGGAAGTGGGAACACGCGCACTGTGCAGTTCTGAAAAGTTCCTCATTTTGCGCTGACTGTAGCAGGGAGCCGTTCTGAAAAGGACACAGCCACATAAGCAAAGTGAAAGCCTCTAATTTCGCGGCTCTTTGATGCCTATATATATGAGTTCAATTCCAGAGCAACGTGACGAAACTCTTACGCTAAAACTATTGATTAAACGTGCCAAAACTCTGTTGAATTGAAAATCATTTTGCGAAAAACTTAGAACTTTCTCAGAAAGACAATTTTTACGAAATTGTTCTTTTAACTTTGCAAAATCTTCTAGTTCTGAATTGGGTGTAAAATTCTTACATTTGTAAGTTAATTCTAGAAGTCTACTAAGTGTAAAACTAGGTTTGTAACTTAGTCTTGGTAGTTGTTTTCGATCAAAACAAACCTTCCAAAAACGCTAAGTCCTTCTTTGTGTAGAAGGCAGTTTTAAGTCGTCTAGTGTTTGAGGCAAAGTTTAAAGTCCTCTAGTGTTTGAGGCAAGGAAGTCCTCTGGTGTGAGGCAAGGAAGTCCTTATTTGTGTAAGGCAGGGAAGTCCTAAATTGTTTAAGGCAAGAAGTCCTCTAGTGTGAGGCAAGGAAATCCACTTCGGGTTGTGAAGTGGTGGGAGTCTTTACGTGGTAAAGGCAGTGTTGTCTGGGAAGGCACATTAAGAAGAATATCTAAGAACTCTCAACTGAAGGTGAGGACTGGAGTAGGTTGGTTATAACCGAACCAGTATAAAATCCTTTGTGTTAAGCTTTTCTCCCTAACTCATTACATGTCCAAATCTTTGAGAAAATCTCTATCACAACTTTAATCAAGAGGTCTCGTGAAAACTTATTGATCAAAATCAGAAAGCTTTTAAGAAACTCAAACCTTAAGTCGTTTTCTTAAAATCTCTCAGAAAGGAACTTTCTTAGAAAGACTAAGTTCTCAGAAACTTGATCTTCTCAGAAAGCATTTTCCGCTGCAATACTCTTAATCATACCTTCTGAGTAAAACAGCTTTCTAAGTAAAAGTTTTAAGAAGCAATTTTAAAACTTGCACGATTCAACCCCCCCCTTCTCGTGCACACATACACTTTCAGTTGTAGCGAGCTTTCTGAGACTGCTTGCTCTCCCTTGAGTCCAGACACTTGGTTGCTTCTGAGTCCAACCTTCTAAGAGTTGTACGGACTTCTGAGGCGAACCTTCTGAGGGAAGACCCTTCTGAGAACTACTAGTCGCAAGGTCTTCTGAGACCTTTCTGAGGCGACAGTGTTCTTTCCTCAGAAACATGTTTTCACCTTCAGCGCTTCTGAGACATCCTTTCTGATATCTTTGGCGCTATGATTTTATCAATTGATTTCAAGGCTACTTGATGTTTTGTCTTGGTCTTTACTCATGGCATTGCAATAATTAAAGCTTTCTGAGACACTTAGCGCACATATTAGCAAAACCTTAAGTAAAATTTTATACTTATGGCTTACCTTGTTATCATTAAAACTTTCATAACTCTAAGAGATTATGCTAATTCTCTCAGAAGGTTCTGGAGCTTACATCTACAACATCCTAGTGACTAAATGGAGCCATTGACCAAGTAAGACAAATGAAGCTCAATAAACTCAATTAGGACCAAAATAGGCTCATTACATCATCCTTTGTTTATCTAAACCTTCTTAGTGACTAAAATGGAGCCATTGACCAAAGTATGACCAAATGAAGCTCAATACACTCAATTAGGACAAAATAGGCTCATTACAACATCCTTTGGTTATCTACAACATCCTAGTGACTAAATGGAGCCATTGACCAAAGTAAGACCAATGAAGCTCAATACACTCAATTAGGACCACAATAGGCTCATTACATCATCCTTTGTATATCTAAACCTTCCTAGTGACTGAAATGGAGCCATTGTCAGAGTAAGACAAAATGAAGCTCAATACTCTCAATTAGGATCAGAATAGGCTCATTACATCATCCTTTGGTTATCTACAACATCCTAGTGACTAAAATGGAGCCATTGACCAAAGTAAGACGAAATGAAGCTCAATACACTCAATTAGGACCAAAATAGGCTCATTACATCATCCTTGGTTATCTACAACATCCTAGTGACTAAAATGGAGCCATTGACCAAGTAAGACCAAATGAAGCTCAATAAACTCAATTAGAACCAAAATAGGCTCATTACATCATCCTTTGTTTATCTAAACCTTCCTAGTGACAAAATGGAGCCATTGACCAAAGTATGACCAAATGAAGCTCAATACACTAAATTAGAACCAAAATAGGCTCATTACATCATCCTTTGGATATCTACAACATCCAAGTGACTAAAATGGAGCCATTGACCAAAGTAAGACCAAATGAAGCTCAATAAACTCAATTAGGACCAAATAGGCTCATTACATCATCCTTTGTTTATCTAAACCTTCCTAGTGACTAAATGGAGCCATTGACCAAAGTATGACCAAATGAAGCTCAATACACTCAATTAGGACCAAAATAGCTCATTACATCATCCTTTGGTTATCTACAACATCCTAGTGACTAAAATGGAAGCCATTGACCAAAGTAGACCAAATGAAGCGCAATACACTCAATAAGGACCAAAATAGGCTCATTACATCATCCTTTGTTTATCTAAACCTTCCTACTGACTAAAATGGAGCCATTGACCAGAGTAAGACAAAATGAAGCTCAATACACTCAATTAGCACCAAAATAGGCTCAGTACATCATCCTTTAGTTATCTATAACATCCTAGTGACTAAAATGGAGCCATTGACCAAAGTAAGACGAAATGAAGCTCAATACACTCAATTAGGATCAAAATAGGCTCATTACATCATCCTTTGGTTATCTACAACATCCTAGTGACTAAAATGGAGCCATTGACCAAAGTAAGACCAAATGAAGCTCAATAAACTCAATTAGGACCAAAATAGGCTCATTACATCATCCATTGTTTATCTAAACCTTCCTAGTGACTAAAATGGAGCCATTGACCAAAGTATGACCAAATGAAGCTCAATACACTCCATTAGGACCAAAATAGGCTCATTACATCATCCTTTGTTATCTAAACCATCCTAGTGACTAAAATGGAGCCATTGACCAAAGTAAGACCAAATGAAGCTCAATACACTCAATTAGGACCACAATAGGCTCATTACATCATCCTTTGTTTATCTAAACCTTCCTAGTGACTGAAATGGAGCCATTGCCAGAGTAAGACCAAATGAAGCTCAATACATTAATTAGGACCAAAATAGGCTCATTACATCATCCTTTGTTATCTACAACATCTAGTGACTAAAATGGAGCCATTGACCAAAGTAAGACGAAATGAAGCTCAATACACTCAATTAGGACCAAAATAGCTCATTACATCATCCTTTGGTTATCAACAACATCCTAGTGACTAAAATGGAGCCATTGACCAAAGTAGACCAAATGAAGCTCATAAACTCAATTAGAACCAAAATAGGCTCATTACATCACCCATGTTTATCTAAACCTTCCTAGTGACAAAATGGAGCCATTGACCAAAGTAAGACCAAATGAAGCTCAATAAACTCAATTAGACCAAAATAGCTCATACATCATCCTTTGTTTATCTAAACCTCCTAGTGACTAAATGGAGCCATTGACCAAAGTAAGACCAAATGAAGCTCAATACACTCTATTAGGACCACAATAGGGCTCATTACATCATCCTTTCTTTATCTAAACCTTCCTAGTGACTAAATGGAGCCATTGACCAAAGTAAGACCAAATATAAACTCAATTAGACCAAAATAGGCTCATTACATCAACCTTTGTTTATCTAAACCTTCCTAGAGAGTAAAATGAGCCATTGACCAAAGTATGACCAAATGAAGCTCAATACACTCAATTAGGACCAAAATAGGCTCATTACATCATCCTTTGGTTATCTACAACATCCTAGTGACTAAAATGGAGCCATTGACCAAAGTATGACGAAATGAAGCTCAATACACTCATTAGGACCAAAATAGGCTCATTACATCATCCTTTGGTTATCTACAACATCCTAGTGACTAAAATGGAGCCATTGACCAAAGTAAGACCAAATGAAGCTCAATAAACTCAATTAGGACCAAAATAGGCTCATTACATCATCCTTTGTTATCTAAACCTTCCTAGTGACTAAAATGAGCCATTGACCAAAGTATGACCAAATGAAGCTCATATACTCAATTAGGACCAAAATAGGCTCATTACAACATCCTTTGTTATCTACAACATGCTAGTGACTAAACTGGAGCCATTGACCAAGTAAGACCAAATGAAGCTAAATACACTCAATTAGGACCAAAATAGGCTCATTACATCATCCTTTGTTTTATCTAAACCTTCCTAGTGACTATAATGGAGCCATTGACCAAAGTATGACCAAATGAAGCTCAATACACTCAATTAGGACCAAAATAGGCTCATTACATCATCCTTTGGTTATCTACAACATCCTAGTGACTAAAATGAGCCATTGACCAAAGTAAGACCAAATGAAGCTCAATACACTCCATTAGGACCAAAATAGGCTCATTACATCATCCTTTGTTATCTAAACCTTCCTACTGACTAAAATGGAGCCATTGACCAGAGTAAGACAAAATGAAGCTCAATACACTCAATTAGGACCAAAATAGGCTCATTACATCATCCTTTGGTTATCTACAACATCCTAGTGACTAAAATGAGCCATTGACCAAAGTATGACGAAATGAAGCTCAATACACTCATTAGGACAAATAGCTCATTACATCATCCTTTAGTTATGTACAACATCCTAGTGACTAAAATGAAGCCATTGACTAAAAGTAAGACCAAATGAAGCTCAATAAACTCAATTAGGACCAAATAGGCTCATTACATCATCCTTTGTTTATCTAAACCTTCCTAGTGACTAAAATGGAGCCATTGACAAAGTATGACCAAATGAAACTCAATACACTCATTTAGGACCAAAATAGGCTCATTACAACATCCTTTGCTTATCTACAACATGCTAATGACTAAAATGGAGCCATTGACCAAAGTAAGACCAAATGAAGCTCAATACACTCAATTAGGACCAAAATAGGCTCATTACATCATCCTTTGTTTATCTAAACCTTCCTAGTGACTATAATGGAGCCATTGACCAAAGTATGACCAAATGAAGCCAATACACCCAATTAGGACCAAAATAGGCTCATTACATCATCCTTTGTTTTATCTACAACATCCTAGTGACTGAAATGGAGCCATTGACCAAAGTAAGACCAAATGAAGCTCCAATACACTCCATTAGGACCAAAATAGCTCATTACATCATCCTTTGTTATCTAAACCTTCCTACTGACTAAATGGAGCCATTGACCAGAGTAAGACAAAATGAAGCTCAATACACTCAATTAGGACCAAAATAGGCTCATTACATCATCCTTTGGTTATCTACAACATCCTAGTGACTAAAATGGAGCCATTGACCAAGGTATGACGAAATGAAGCTCAATACACTCAATTAGGACCAAATAGGCTCATTACATCATCCTTTGTTATGTCAACATCCTAGTGACTAAAATGGAGCCATTGACCAAAGTAAGACCAAATGAAGCTCAATAAACTCAATTAGGACCAAAATGGGCTCATTACATCATCCTTTGTTTATCTAAACCTTCCTAGTGACTAAAATGGAGCCATTGACCAAAGTAGACCAAATGAAGCTCAATACACTCAATTAGGACCAAATAGGCTCATTACAACATCCTTTGTTATCTACAACATGCTAGTGACTAAAATGGAGCCATTGACCAAAGTAAGACCAAATGAAGCTCAATACACTCAATTAGGACCAAAATAGGCTCATTACATCATCCTTTGTTTATCTAAACCTTCCTATGACTATAATGGAGCCATTGACCAAAGTATGACCAAATGAAGCTCAATACACTCAATTAGGACCAAAATAGGCTCATTACATCATCCTTTGGTATCTACAACATCCTAGTGACTAAAATGGAGCCATTGACCAAAGTAAGACCAAATGAAGCTCAATACACTCCATTAGGACCAAAATAGGCTCATTACATCATCCTTTGTTTATGTAAACCTTCCTACTGACTAAAATGGAGCCATTGACCAGAGTAAGACAAAATGAAGCTCAATACACTCAATTAGCACCAAAATAGGCTCAGTACATCATCCTTTGGTTATCTACAACATCCTAGTGACTAAAATGGAGCCATTGACCAAAGTAAGACCAAATGAAGCTCAATACACTCAATAAGGACCAAAATAGGCTCATTACATCATCCTTTGTTTATCTAAACCTTCCTACTGACTAAAATGGAGCCATTGACCAGAGTAAGACAAAATGAAGCTCAATACACTCAATTAGCACCAAAATAGGCTCAGTACATCATCCTTTGTTATCTAAACCTTCCTACTGACTAAAATGGAGCCATTGACCAGAGTATGACAAAATGAAGCTCAATACACTCAATTAGCACCAAAATAGGGTCAGACATCATCCTTTGTTATCTACAGCATCCTAGTGACTAAAAATGGAGCCATTGACCAAAGTAAGACCAAATGAAGCTCAATACACTCAATAAGGACCAAAATAGGCTCATTGCATCATCTTTTGTTTATCTAAACCTTCCTACTGACTAAATGGAGCCATTGACCAAAGTATGACCAAATGAAGCTCAATATACTCAATTAGGACCAAAATAGGCTCATTACAACATCCTTTGGTTATCTACAACATGCTAGTGACTAAAATGGAGCCATTGACCAAAGTAAGACCAAATGAAGCTCAATACACTCAATTAGACCAAAATAGGCTCATTACATCATCCTTGTTTATCTAAACCTTCCTAGTGACTATAATGAGCCATTGACCAAAGTATGACCAAATGAAGCTCAATACACTCAATTAGGACCAAAAATAGGCTCATTACATCATCCTTTGTTATCTACAACATCCTAGTGACTGAAATGGAGCCATTGACCAAAGTAAACCAAATGAAGCTCAATACACTCATTAGGACCAAATAGGCTCATTACATCATCCTTTGTTATCTAAACCTTCCTACTGACTAAAATGGAGCCATTGACCAGAGTAAGACAAAAATGAAGCTCAATACACTCATTAGGACCAAAATAGGCTATCATCATCCTTTGTTATCTACAACATCCTAGTGACTAAAATGGAGCCATTGACCAAGTATGACGAAATGAAGCTCAATACACTCAATTAGACCAAAATAGGCTCATTACATCATCCTTTGGTTATGTACAACCTCCTAGTGACTAAAATGAGCCATTGACCAAAGTAATACCAAAATGAAGCTCATAAACTCAATTAGGACCAAAATAGGCTCATTACATCATCCTTGTTTATCTAAACCTTCCTAGTGACTAAAATGGAGCCATTGACCAAGTATGACCGAAATGAAGCTCAATACACTCAATTAGGACCAAAATAGCTCATTACAACATCCTTTGGTTATCTACAACATGCTAGTGACTAAAATGGAGCCATTGACCAAAGTAAGACCAAATGAAGCTCAATACACTCAATTAGGACCAAAATAGGCTCATTACATCATCCTTTGTTTATCTAAACCTTCCTAGTGACTAAAATGGAGCCATTGACCAAAGTATGACCAAATGAAGCTCAATACACTCAATTAGGACCAAAATAGGCTCATTACATCATCCTTTGGTTATCTACAACATCCTAGTGACTAAAATGGAGCCATTGACCAAAGTAAGACCAAATGAAGCTCAATACACTCCATTAGGACCAAAATAGGCTCATTAATCATCCTTTGTTTATCTAAACCTTCCTACTGACTAAAGTGGAGCCATTGACCAGAGTAAGACAAATGAAGCTCAATACACTCAATTAGCACCAAAATAGGCTCAGTACATCATCCTTTGGTTATCTACAACATCCTAGTGACTAAAATGGAGCCATTGACCAAAGTAAGACCAAATGAAGCTCAATACACTCAATAAGGACCAAAATAGGCTCATTACATCATCTTTTGTTTATCTAAACCTTCCTACTGACTAAAATGGAGCCATTGACCAGAGTAAGACAAAATGAAGCTCAATACACTCAATTAGCACCAAAATAGGCTCAGTACATCATCCTTTGGTTATCTACAACATCCTAGTGACTAAAATGGAGCCATTGACCAAAGTAAGACGAAATGAAGCTCAATACACTCAATTAGGATCAAAATAGGCTCATTACATCATCCTTTGGTTATCTACAACATCCTAGTGACTAAAATGGAGCCATTGACCAAAGTAAGACCAAATGAAGCTCAATAAACTTAATTAGGACCAAAATAGGCTCATTACATCATCCTTTGTTTATCTAAACCTTCCTAGTGACTAAAATGGAGCCATTGACCAAAGTATGACCAAATGAAGCTCAATACACTCAATTAGGACCAAAATAGGCTCATTACATCATCCTTTGGTTATCTACAACATCCTAGTGACTAAATGGAGCCATTGACCAAAGTAAGACCTAATGAAGCTCAATAGACCCAATTAGGACCACAATAGGCTCATTACATCATCCTTTGTTTATCTAAACCTTCCTAGTGACTGAAATGGAGCCATTGCCAGAGTAAGACCAAATGAAGCTCAATACACTCAATTAGGACCAAAATAGGCTCATTACATCATCCTTTGGTTATCTAGAACATCCTAGTGACTAAAATGGAACCATTGACCAAAGTAAGACCAAATGAAGCTCAATAAACTCAATTAGAACCAAAATAGGCTCATTACATCATCCTTTGTTTATCTAAACCTTCCTAGTGACAAATGGAGCCATTGACCAAAGTATGACCAAAAGAAGCTCAATACACTAAATTAGGACCAAAATAGGCTCATTACATCATCCTTTGGATATCTACAACATCCTAGTGACTAAAATGGAGCCATTGACCAAAGTAAGACCAAATGAAGCTCAATACACTCAATTAGGACAAAAATAGGCTCATTTCATCATCCTTTGGTTATCTACTGAAAGTGTATGTGTGCACGAGAAGGGGGGGGTTGAATCGTGCAAGTTTTGAAAATTACCTTTTAAAACTTTTACTTAGAAAGTTGTTTTTACTCAGAAGGTGGATTTAAGAGCTTGCAGCGGAAATAGCTTTCTAAGAAAATTAAGTTTCTGAGAACTTAGTCTTTCTAAGAAAGTTCCTATCTGAGTAGTCTTAAGAAAATGACTTTGAGTTATAATCTTTTAAACGCTTTCTGATTTTAATCAGTAATGTTTTCACAAGACCTCTTAATTAAAACCGTGGTTGAGTTTTTCTCAAAGCTTTATGCAATTAAAGAGTAAGAGAGAAAAGCTTAACACAAAGAGTTTTATACTGGTTCGGTTATAACCAACCTACTCCAGTCCTCAACCTTCAGTTGAGAGTTCTTAGATATTCTTCTTAATGTGCCTTCTCAGACAACACTGCCTTTACCAAGTAAAGGACTTCTACCACTTCACAATCCGAAGTGGATTTCCTTGCCTCACACTAGAGGACTTCCTTGCCTTAATCAATTAAGGACTTTGAACTTTGCCTCAAACACCAGAGGACTTAAACTTGCCTTCACACAAAGAAGGACTTAGCGTTTTTCGAAGGTTTGATTTGATCGAAAACAACTACCAAGACTAAGTTACAAACCTAGTTTTACACTTAGTAGACTTCTAGAATTAACTTACAAATGTAAGAATTTACACCAATTCAGAACTAGAAGATTTTGCAAAGTTAGAAGAACAATTTCGTAAAAATTGTCTTTCTGAGAAAGTTCTAAGTTTTCGCAAAATGATTTTCAATTCAACAGAGTTTTGGCACGCTTAATCAAGAGTTTTAGCGCAAGAGCTTTTTGTCACATTGCTCTGGAATTGAACTCATATATATAGGCATCAAAGAGCCGCGAAATTAGAAGCTTTCACTTTACTTATGTGGCTGTGTCCTTTTCAGAACGGCTCCCTGTTACAGTCAGCGTAAAATGAGGAACTTTTCAGAACTGCACAGTGCGCGTGTTCCCACTTCCTTGGCTAGTTGTAGCGAGCTTTCTGAGACTGTTTGCACTTCCTTGAGTCCAGACACTTGGTTGCTTCTGAGTCCAACCTTCTAAGAGTTGTACGGACTTCTGAGGCGAACCTTCTGAGGGAAGACCCTTCTGAGAACTACTAGTCGCAAGGTCTTCTGAGACCTTTCTGAGGCGACAGTGTTCTTTCCTCAGAAACATGTTTTCACCTTCAGCGCTTCTGAGACATCCTTTCTGATATCTTTGGCGCTATGATTTTGTCAATTGGTTTCAAGGCTACTTGATGTTTTGTCTTGATCTTTGCTCATGGCATTGCAAAATTTAAAGCTTTCTGAGACACTTAGCGCACATATTAACAAGACCTTAAGTAAAATTTTATACTTATGGCTTACCTTGTTATCATTAAAACTTTCATAACTCTAAGAGAATTATGCTTAATTCTCTCAGAAGGGTTCTGGAGCTTACAATCTCCCCCTTTTTGATGATAACAACTTAAGTCTTAAGATAATAATTTTGCTTAAGTTCAGAAGTGTTTCTGAGTAAGTTCATAACTTATTCAGAATTCACTTTTGCTTTCTTAGAAACTAATTTAGCTTTCTGAGAGAAGGCCTCGTTATTTTCTTAGAAGGCTGAGATAATCAACAGTTCAAGTATGCAATGTATGATTACTGTTCGAGATTATCAATTACATAACATGTATTTCATGGTAAATATGTATGAGATTCAGAAATACCAAGCTAAGTAAATCAAGATATGCAAAAATAATAAAATAGGTAAAACATGAGATGCCAAATAATGATTTTTCATTATGGTTTTGTAGAGATACAAAAGATTTGGCTCCCCCTAAGTTGTTGCTCCCCCTAAGTTCTAGCCTAGTGTTTACGATAGCCAATGTAAAAAAATTTTATCGTTTATCTACTCCCCCTTTGTTACATCAAAAAGGGTGGCTAAGACATAAACGCCATCATTGACTTAGAACTACTGCCTTCTGGCAATGTAGCGTAGCAGCTGGCATATCTCCATGAGAATCTCGCTCTGAGTCGCATTCTGAGCGCATTCTGGAGGGAGGTCAGAGGCAGTGGAAGGCTGTTGAGAAGATGAGGGTTGAGATGAAGGAGAACGAGAGACTTCAGCCTCAAGTACTTCATCGATTATATCCCTTGTTTGATATTCAGGAGGTTCTTCTTCTTGGACAGCTTTACCTTCAATAGCAGCAAGTTCAATGGAAGGCTGCCTTTGAGTGTCCTCAGAAACTAGAGTAAGATCTAGATCAGAGGGTTGCCTAGCTGATTGTTGCTCCATAGCGCCAGAAGTCTGGGCATCGTCGGGGAGGTTGAAGGTTGATATTTGGCTATGCATGGCTTCAATGCACTTCAACTTCTCAGTTCGACCAAAGAAAGGCCGAAATTGCATAGAGGGTGGGGTGACTACCATCCTTCCCAGCTGAAAGCCGGAACCAATCATTGAGTCCGTTATTGAGAAAGTGGGACCTTGTTGATCAAAGGATGTAGGAGGAACCTCTGTTATATCTTGAGGAGGAACCGCTGGTTCCTTCTGAGAGTCCTTCTCAGATTGAGTTCCTTCTGAGGAACTGTGGGCAACAAATGCCTCAACTGCTGCAACTCCGCAGCCATGGTAGCGTCAGCGCCCACCTCTGAGCTGAGCCCAGTGCTGGTGGTCCTTGGCACTATATCATGTGTTGAGACATGAGTTTCCTCATGTTCCAAAGGGATCTCAGTAGAGAGGAGACCAACCTCAGAAGTTGGTTCAATTAAGGCTTCCTCATGCTGTAGTTGTTGTTGGTGTTGCATCTGAGCAGCTTCTGGAGTCTCAGAAGGTTGATCCAGAGCCTTCTGGACGTCACGCATCATCTGAGCCAATGACTCAGCATTTACAGTGGCAACTTCAGTTGTGGTTGCCTCAGAAAGTTC
>RYYW01000254.1:21324-33479 GCA_013621005.1 Aeschynomene evenia | reverse complement strand
TTGTTTCAAACCATAAAGAGCCTTTGTAAGCTTGAATACATGATTCGGGAATGCATCATTCACAAAACCAGGAGGTTGTTTTACATAAACTTCCTCAGAAAGGTATCCATTCAAGAAGGCGGACTTAACGTCCATCTGATAGAGTTTGAAACCTTTATGTGCAGCAAAAGCTAGCAACATTCTGATAGCTTCCAATCTTGCGACTGGAGCAAAAGTTTCATCATAGTCTATCCCTTCTTGTTGGTTGTACCCTTGAGCAACCAATCTTGCCTTGTTTCTCACGACTTGACCGTTTTCATCAAGTTTGTTTCGAAACACCCATTTAGTCCCAATGACACTCTTGCCTTTGGGTTTCTGAGTCAGTTTCCAAACTTGATTTCTCTCGAATTGGTCAAGTTCATCCTGCATGGCATTTACCCAGCTAGGATCATCTAACGCCTCTTCTATGGAATCTGGTTCAAGTTCAGAGACCATAGCAAGATTTGTATAGTTCCTTCTGGTTCTCACGCCATTTCTGGATTGCCCAAGACTTCATTCTGAGAGATGTTCTTCAAGTCTCTTGAACCTCTGATCCCTTTAGGAGTAGGGTTCTGAGAACGAGAACACAGAAGGTTCTCTTTCTGAGTCATCAGAAGCTTGTCCTTCTGAGAATCTAGGTTCCATTGTATTTTGAAAAGTAGATTCTCTAGGTTCTGGAGCTTTGATGATGTTACTAGATTTTTCTTTAGATGAAGATGATTGTTCCATGGGTTGGAAGTCAGTCTCATCATCTATAAGAATTTTCCTTTTGGCTTTCTCAGAAGAGATGTTGAGTTTCTCAAATTCATCTTCTAAGTCAGCACCTTTCTGAGACAGGTCCTTACTAAGTTCTTTGAACTTAATATGGATTGTCTCTTCAACACATTTACTCCTTTTGTTATATACTCTGTAAGCTTTAGAGGCTGAGGAGTATCCTAGGAAGTATCCATCATCGGACTTAGGATCAAACTTGGAGAGTTTGTCCTTTGTGTTGAGAATAAAACAAGAAGAACCAAATATATGGAATAAGAAATGTTTGGTATTTTATTCTTCCATAGCTCGTAAGGTGTCTTTTTCAGAATTGGTCTTAGAAAGACTCGATTCTGAATGTAACATGAAGTATTTACTGCTTCAGCCCAGAAACCTTTTGAAAGTCCACTTTCTAAGAGCATTGTTCTTGCCATCTCTTGAAGGCTTCGATTCTTTCTCTCAGCTACTCCATTTGTTGAGGAGTTCTGGGAGATGAGAATTCGTGAGCTATGCCCAGATTTCACAAAGCTTTTCAAAAGCATGATTCTCAAATTCACCCCATGATCTGATCTAATGGCATGAATGTGCGAATCTTTTTCAGTTGAAACTCTTTTCGCAAATGCCTTTGAACTTCTCAAAGTTTCTTTCCTTAGAAGCTAGAAAGAAAACCCAAGTTAATCTGGAGTAATCATCCACTATGACAAGCCATAGCGTTTTCCAAAGGGAAGCTGTTTCTGGTTGGTCCGAATAGATCCATGTGGAGCAGTTCCAGTGGTTTCTGAGTAGAAATACACTTTTACTGGGGAAGGAAGCTTTGGTCTGTTTCCCTTTTTCACAGAAGTCGCAGGTTGCATTCCTTCTGATACTTAATTCTGGGAAGGCCCTTTACAAGTCCTTTCTGAGGAGTTCAGAAAGAAGTCTCATATGGGCATGACCAGTTTCTTATTGCCATAGCCATTTGTCTTCTTGGACAGAGACAAGGCATTCCACATTTTGATCCTTTAGATCATCCAGATGGATAACATAAATGTTACCAAACGTTTTCCTTCCAGAACGATCTTGTCATTTGTGAGATTAATCACATGACAATACTTGGCATAAAACTCAACCTTTAGCCTTTGTCACAAATTGACTAATGCTTAATTAGATTGTGAGTTAAGCCATCGACCAAAAGTACATCTGAGATTTGGTGAGAGGAATCCTTACCAACATCTCCGATTGCAGTGACTCTCCCCTTAGCGCCATCACCAATCGCACTGTTCCGCCTTTCTTGGGCTTGAGACTTCTGAACCAGTGCTTGCTTCCAGTCATGTGCCTTGAGCAGCCACTGTCAAGGTACCACTGCTCATCGTGGTGGTGGAGCAGCGCTTAATGATGCACTTGCAGTCACAAAGTTAACAGATTTAGGTACCCATTCTTTGTTGGGTCCTTGCTTGTTAGCTTTCTTGGTTTTTGCCTTCTTTTCTTAGAAGGGTCATGGTTTTGAGAGTCAGAGACCTTTTGTTTGCCCTTTTCAGAAGCACTTGCTTTCTGAGAAGTTTTACCCTTCTGAGAGGGGTCAGTCTTCTTAGAAGATTTTGCTTTCTGATTTTCTTCTTAGCCTTTCTGAGCTTAGAGATTTTTCCCTTTTTCAACATAGGGCATTTTTCAGAACCATGACCACTCTTAAAACATGCAATGCACATGCGGGGTGATTTAGTTAAGAGTGGATCAAGATTATGTGGTTCAAAGACTTCTTCATATCCAGACCGCTTTTGTCTTTATAGGTCTTTGACCCCCAAGCAAAGACTTAGCATCTTTTCACCATTTACCATCTTAACTAAGTCAGAGGTTAGAAGTTCATTTGTCTTTTGCAGTTCGATCATGGCCTTTTCAGCCTTTTCTACTGTGATTGAAGACAAACTTTCTAATGCTTGATACAGTTATGACTTTCAAGGTATCTACTTTGAAGTCGTCTCTTTCAAGCCTTAGGTTCTGAACTTCTTGAGTTAGTCTTGCATTTTCAGTTTCTGTGTTTTTAAAAGATTTTTTAGGTCGCTGAAACTGTTAGCTAACTCGTTTGAGTCTTTCAGAAGATCATAATAGAGTTCTGAAAGCTCATCGTTGAGTATGAAAGATGAGGGATTTTGTACCTCTTCTGACTCAGATTCTGTTTCCAGAATGTAGTCAGTTCCTGCATGAAGCACCATTGGCTTCTTCTTCCTCACTTGCTGCTTCAGAAGCTTCGTCTCTGAATCACTCCAGGTTGCAGCCATTGCCTTCTTTTTCTTTCTGGGAATGAATTTCTTCTTCCCTTTGTTTTGTGGACACTCCGTTTTGAAGTGGCCTTTTTCTCACATCCAAAGCATGTGGCATCTGGGACTTTGACTTTCCTTTCTTAGGAGTGAATTCCTTGCTTTTGTTTTGGTCTCTTTCTCCAGGCTTTCTTCATTTTCTTTACTAGGAGAGAGATGTCGTCTTCGTCGGATTCTGAGCCTTCATCATGTCAGACTCAGAAGCTTCTTCAGCTTTGAAAGCTTTGGAAGACTTTCTGACTTGACTGTTCAGAGCCAATCCCTTCTGAGGTCTGGAGGAACGGATGGTCCTCCGAGCAACCCTTCCAATTCGATCTCATGCGTTCTGACGCGAACCAAATAGTACATCCAACCTAGCTGGTTTAGATCCTTGGCTTCCTGGATTGCTGTGACCTTAGGACGCCATTTTGCAGAAAGGCTTCTGAGGATTTTCTTACCATCTCAGCGTTTGAATAAGTCTTCCCAAGACTTTCAGCTGATTGATGATATGGAGAATCTTATTGACATGCTGTCAATAGTTTCCTCAGGCTGCATGCTAAGGATTCGTATTTGTGTACGAGCATTTGAGATTTTTGTTTCCTTGACTTCGTCATTACCTTCGTGCAGCATATGAAGTCTTTCCCAATCTCTTGTGCAGTATCACATGACACAATTTTGTCATATTCTACTTTGGGTAAAGCACATAGGAGAATATACTTGGCTTTGAAGTTGAGTTGTATTTTCTCCTTCATCTCTTGAGTCCATTCGTCCTTAGGGACCCGTCTTGTATAGGTTCTGAGTGCTGGAGGTGCCACTCCTGGCTCAGCGTCTGTTGCAACTACAGCATCCTCTGTAATTGTCTGCAGAGGCTGATAGTCTCCATTCTCGATCCTATCCCATAAGTCCAGACTGGTGTGCTTGATGAACAGTGTCATCCTGTCACGCCAGTAATCGAAGCTGTCTCCAAGAAACATCGGAGGTCTGTTTATTGAAGCCCCATCTGATATGAATGCAGCTGGTGAATTCATATTTCCTTTCGTGGATCTTTTTCCTTGACACTGCTAAGTGCTCAACCCCTTAAGGACCGAGCTCTGATACCAATTGAAAGTGTATGTGTGCACGAGAAGGGGGGGTTGAATCGTGCAAGTTTTGAAAATTACCTTTTAAAACTTTTACTTAGAAAGCTGTTTTTACTCAGAAGGTGGATTTAAGAGCTTGCAGTGGAAATAGCTTTCTGAGAAGATTAAGTTTCTGAGAACTTAGTCTTTCTAAGAAAGTTCCTATCTGAGTAGTCTTAAGAAAATGACTTTGAGTTATGATCTTTTAAACGCTTTCTGATTTTAATTGGTAATGTTTTCACAAGACCTCTTAGTTAAAATCGTGGTTGAGTTTTTTCTCAAAGCTTTGTGCAATTAAAGAGTAAGAGAGAAAAGCTTAACACAAAGAGTTTTATACTGGTTCGGTTATAACCAACCTACTCCAGTCCTCAACCTTCAGTTGAGAGTTCTTAGATATTCTTCTTAATGTGCCTTCTCAGACAACACTGCCTTTACCAAGTAAAGGACTTCCACCACTTCACAACCTGAAGTGGATTTCTTTGCCTCACGCTAGAGGACTTCCTTGCCTCACACTAGAGGACTTCCTTGCCTCACACTAGAGGACTTCCTTGCCTCACACTAGAGGACTTCCTTGCCTTAAACAATTAAGGACTTTGAACTTTGCCTCAAACACTAGAGGACTTAAAACTGCCTTCACACAAAGAAGGACTTAGCGTTTTTCGAAGGTTTGTTTTGATCGAAAACAACTACCAAGACTAAGTTACAAACCTAGTTTTACACTTAGTAGACTTCTAGAATTAACTTACAAATGTAAGAATTTACACCAATTAAGAACTAGAAGATTTTGCAAAGTTAGAAGAACAATTTCGTAAAAATTGTCTTTCTGAGAAAGTTCTAAGTTTTCGCAAAATGATTTTCAATTCAACAGAGTTTTGGCACGTTTAATCAAGAATTTTAGCGCAAGAGTTTTCGTCACATTGCTCTGGAATTGAACTCATATATATAGGCATCAAGGAGCCGCGAAATTAGAGGCTTTCACTTTGCTTATGTGGCTGTGTCCTTTTCAGAACGGCTCCCTGCTACAGTCAGCGCAAAATGAGGAACTTTTCAGAACTGCACAGTGCGCGTGTTCCCACTTCCTTGGCTAGTTGTAGCGAGCTTTCTGAGTCTGTTTGCACTTCCTTGAGTCCAGACACTTGGTTGCTTCTGAGTCCAACCTTCTAAGAGTTGTACGGACTTCTGAGGCTAACCTTCTGAGGGAAGACCCTTCTGAGAACTCCTAGTTGCGAGGTCTTCTGAGACCCTTCTGAGGCGACAGTGTTCTTTCCTCAGAAACATGTTTTCACCTTCTGCGCTTCTGAGATATCCTTTCTGATATCTTTGGCGCTATGCTTTTATCAATTGATCTCGAGGTTACTTGATGTTTTGTCTTGGTCTATGCTCATGGTATTGCAATAATTTATAGCTTTCTGAGACACTTAGCGCACATATTAGCAAAACCTTAAGTAAAATTTTATACTTATGGCTTACCTTGTTATCATTAAAACTTTCATGACTCTAAGAGAATTATGCTTAATTCTCTCAGAAGGGTTCTGGAGCTTACAGAATTGACCAAAGTAAGACCTAATGAAGCTCAATACACTCAATTAGGACCAAAATAGGCTCATTACATCATCCTTTGTTTATCTACACCATCCTAGTGACTAAAATGGATTAATTGACCAAAGTAAGACCAAATGAAGCTCAATATACTCAATTAGGACCAAAATAGGCTCATTACATCATCCTTTGGTTATCTAAACCATCTTAATAACTAAAATGGAAGAATTGACCAATGTAAGACCTAATGAAGCTCAATACACTCAATTAGATCCAAAATAGGCTCATTACATCATCCTTTCGTTATCTAAACCTTCCTAATGACTAAAATGGAGTCATTAACCAAAGTAAGACCAAATGAAGCTCAATACACTCAATCAGGACAAAAATAGGCTCATTACATCATCCTTTGGTTATCTAAACCTTCCTAATAACTAAAATGGAAGAATTGACCAATGTAAGACCTAATGAAGCTCAATACCCTCAATTAGATCTAAAATAGGCTCATTACATCATCCTTTTGTTATCTAAACCTTCCTAATGACTAAAATGGAGTCATTGACCAAAGTAAGACCAAATGAAGCTCAATAAACTCAATCAGGACCAAAATAGGCTCATTACATCATCCTTTGGTTATCTAAACCTTCCTAGTTACTAAAATGGAAAAATTGACCAAAGTAAGACCAAGTGAAGCTCAAGACACTCAATTAGGACCAAAATAGGCTCATTACATCATCTTCTGGTTATCTAAACCTCCCTGGTAACTAAAATGGAATAATTGACTAAAGTAAGACCTAATGAAGCTCAATACACTCAATTAGGACCAAAATAGGGTCATTACATCATCCTTTTGTTATCTAAACCTTCCTAGTAACTAAAATGGAAGAATTGACCAAAGTAAGACCTAATGAAGCTCGATACACTCAATTAGGACCAAAATAGGCTCATTACATCATCCTTTGGTTATCTAAACCTTCCTAGTAACTAAAATGGAAGAATTGACCAAAGTAAGACCTAATGAAGCTCAATACACTCAATTAGGACCAAAATAGGCTCATTACATCATCCTTTTGTTATCTAAGCCTTCCTAATGACTAAAATGGAGTCATTGACCAAAGTAAGTCCAAATGAAGCTCAATAAACTCAATCAGGACCAAAATAGGCTCATTACATCATCCTTTGGTTATCTAAACCTTCCTAGTAACTAAAATGGAAGAATTGACCAAAATAAGACCAAGTGAAGCTCAATACTCAATTAGGACCAAAATAGGCTCATTACATCATCTTTTGGTTATCTAAACCTTCCCAGTAACTAAAATGGAATAATTGACCAAAGTAAGACCGAATGAAGCTCAATATACTCAATTAGGACCAAAATAGGCTCATTACATCATCCTTTGGTCTAACCCTTCGTAATAACTAAAATGGAGTCATTGACCAAAGTAAGACCAAATGAAGCTCAATACATTCAATTAGGACCAAAATAGGCTCATTACATTATCCTTTGGTTATCTAAACCTTCCTAGTAACTAAAATGGAAGAATTGACCAAAGTAAGACCTAATGAAGCTCGATACACTCAATTAGGACCAAAATAGGCTCATTACATCATCCTTTGGTTATCTAAACCTTCCTAGTAACTAAAATGGAAGAATTGACCAAAGTAAGACCTAATGAAGCTCAATACACTCAATTAGGACCAAAATAGGCTCATTACATCATCCTTTGTTTATCTACACCCCTAGTGACTAAAATGGATTAATTGACCAAAGTAAGACCAAATGAAGCTCAATATACTCAATTAGGACCAAAATAGGCTCATTAAATCATCCTTTGGTTATCTAAACCTTCCTAGTAACTAAAATGGAAAAATTGACCAAAGTAAGACCAAGTGAAGCTCAAGACACTCAATTAGGACCAAAATAGGCTCATTACATCATCTTCTGGTTATCTAAACCTCCCTGGTAACTAAAATGGAATAATTGACTAAAGTAAGACCTAATGAAGCTCAATACACTCAATTAGGACCAAAATAGGGTCGTTACATCATCCTTTTGTTATCTAAACCATCCTAATGACTAAAATGGAGTCATTGACCAAAGTAAGACCAAATGAAGCTCAATACATTCAATTAGGACCAAAATAGGCTCATTACATCATCCTTCGGTTATCTAAACCTTCCTAGTGACTAAAATGAAAGAATTGACCAAAGTAAGACCGAATGAAGCTCAATATACTCAATTAGGACCAAAATAGGCTCATTACATCATCCTTTAGTTATCTAAACCTTCCTAATAACTAAAATGGAGTCATTGACCAAAGTAAGACCAAATGAAGCTCAATACATTCAATTAGGACCAAAATAGGCTCATTACATCATCCTTTGGTTATCTAAACCTTCCTAGTGACTAAAATGAAAGAGTTGACCAAAGTAAGAGCTAATGAAGCTCAATACACTCAATTAGGACCAAAATAGGCTCATTACATCATCCTTTAGTTATCTAAACCTTCCTAGTGACTAAAATGGAGTCATTGACCAAAGTAAGACCAAATGAAGCTCAATACATTCAATTAGGACCAAAATGGGTTCATTACATCATCCTTTGGTTATCTAAATCTTCCTAGTGATTAAAATGGATTCATGGACCAAAGTAAGACCAAATGAAGCTCAATACACTCAATTAGGACCAAAATATGCTCATTACATCATCCTTTGGTTATCTAAACCTTCCTAGTGACTAAAATGAAAGAATTGACCAAAGTAAGACCTAATATAGGCTCATTACATTATCCTTTGTTATGAAAATCTTCCTAATGACTAAAATGGAGTCATTGACCAAAGTAAGATCTAATGAAGCTCGATACACTCAATTAGGACCAAAATAGGCTCATTACATCATCCATTGGTTATCTAAACCTTCTTAATAACTAAAATGGAAGAATTGACCAATGTAAGACCTAATGAAGCTCAATATACTCAATTAGACCAAATAGGCTCATTACATCATCCTTTTGTTATCTAAACCTTCTAATGACTAAAATGGAGTCATTAACAAAGTAAGACCAAATGAAGCTCAATACACTCAATCAGGACAAAATAGGCTCATTACATCATCCTTTGGTTATCTAAACCTTCTTAATAACTAAAATGAAAAATTGACCAATGTAAGACCTAATGAAGCTCAATACCCTCAATTAGATCTAAAATAGGCTCATTACATCATCCTTTGGTTATCTAAACCTTCCTAGTAACTAAAATGGAAAAATTGACCAAAGTAAGACCAAGTGAAACTCAAGACACTCAATTAGGACCAAAATAGGCTCATTACATCATCTTCTGGTTATCTAAACCTCCCTGTAACTAAAATGGAATAATTGACTAAAGTAAGACCTAATGAAGCTCAATACACTCAATTAGGACCAAAATAGGCTCATTACATCATCCTTTGTTTATCTACACCATCCTAGTGACTAAAATGGATTAATTGACCAAAGTAAGACCAAATGAAGCTCAATATACTCAATTAGGACCAAAATAGGCTCATTACATCATCCTTTGGTTATCTAAACCATCTTAATAACTAAAATGGAAGAATTGACCAATGTAAGACCTAATGAAGCTCAATACACTCAATTAGATCCAAAATAGCTCATTACATCATCCTTTCGTTATCTAAACCTTCCTAATGACTAAAATGGAGTCATTAACCAAAGTAAGACCAAATGAAGCTCAATACACTCAATCAGGACAAAAATAGGCTCATTACATCATCCTTTGGTTATCTAAACCTTCCTAATAACTAAAATGGAAGAATTGACCAATGTAAGACCTAATGAAGCTCAATACCCTCAATTAGATCTAAAATAGGCTCATTACATCATCCTTTTGTTATCTAAACCTTCCTAATGACTAAAATGGAGTCATTGACCAAAGTAAGACCAAATGAAGCTCAATAAACTCAATCAGGACCAAAATAGGCTCATTACATCATCCTTTGGTTATCTAAACCTTCCTAGTTACTAAAATGGAAAAATTGACCAAAGTAAGACCAAGTGAAGCTCAAGACACTCAATTAGACCAAAATAGGCTCATTACATCATCTTCTGGTTATCTAAACCTCCCTGGTAACTAAAATGAATAATTGACTAAAGTAAGACCTAATGAAGCTCAATACACTCAATTAGGACCAAATAGGTCATTACATCATCCTTTGTTATCTAAACCTTCCTAGTAACTAAAATGGAAGAATTGACCAAAGTAAGACCTAATGAAGCTCGATACACTCAATTAGGACCAAAAGGCTCATTACATCATCCTTTGGTTATCTAAACCTTCCTAGTAACTAAAATGAAGAATTGACCAAAGTAAGACCTAATGAAGCTCAATACACTCAATTAGGACCAAAATAGGCTCATTACATCATCCTTTTGTTATCTAAGCCTTCCTAATGACTAAAATGGAGTCATTGACCAAAGTAAGTCCAAATGAAGCTCAATAAACTCAATCAGGACCAAAATAGGCTCATTACATCATCCTTTGGTTATCTAAACCTTCCTAGTAACTAAAATGGAAGAATTGACCAAAATAAGACCAAGTGAAGCTCAATACTCAATTAGGACCAAAATAGGCTCATTACATCATCTTTTGGTTATCTAAACCTTCCCAGTAACTAAAATGGAATAATTGACCAAAGTAAGACCGAATGAAGCTCAATATACTCAATTAGGACCAAAATAGGCTCATTACATCATCCTTTGGACCTTCGTAATAACTAAAATGGAGTCATTGACCAAATAAGTGAAGCTCAATACATTTAATAGGTGGTTATCTAAACCTTCCTAGTAACTAAAATGGAAGAATTGACCAAAGTAAGACCTAATGAAGATACACTCAATTAGGACCAAAATGCTCATTACATCATCCTTTGGTTATCTAAACCTTCCTAGTAACTAAAATGGAAGAATTGACCAAAGTAAGACCTAATGAAGCTCAATACACTCAATTAGGACCAAAATAGGCTCATTACATCATCCTTTGTTTATCTACATTATCCTAGTGACTAAAATGGATTAATTGACCAAAGTAAGACCAAATGAAGCTCAATATACTCAATTAGGACCAAAATAGGCTCATTAAATCATCCTTTGGTTATCTAAACCTTCCTAGTAACTAAAATGGAAAAAATTGACCAAAGTAAGACCAAGTGAAGCTCAAGACACTCAATTAGGACCAAAATAGGCTCATTACATCATCTTCTGGTTATCTAAACCTCCCTGGTAACTAAAATGGAATAATTGACTAAAGTAAGACCT
The DNA here is from genome assembly GCA_013621005.1 of Aeschynomene evenia. Taxonomy (NCBI): domain Eukaryota; kingdom Viridiplantae; phylum Streptophyta; class Magnoliopsida; order Fabales; family Fabaceae; genus Aeschynomene; species Aeschynomene evenia. Next base: position 22,469 of record RYYW01000254.1, on the reverse strand, counting down.
AATGAAGCTCAATACACTCAATTAGGACCAAAATAGGGTCGTTACATCATCCTTTTGTTATCTAAACCATCCTAATGACTAAAATGGAGTCATTGACCAAAGTAAGACCAAATGAAGCTCAATACATTCAATTAGGACCAAAATAGGCTCATTACATCATCCTTCGGTTATCTAAACCTTCCTGACTAAATGAAAGAATTGACCAAAGTAAGACCGAATGAAGCTCAATATACTCAATTAGGACCAAAAAGGCTCATTACATCATCCTTTAGTTATCTAAACCTTCCTAATAACTAAAATGGAGTCATTGACCAAAGTAAGACCAAATGAAGCTCAATACATTCAATTAGGACCAAAATAGGCTCATTACATCATCCTTTGGTTATCTAAACCTTCCTAGTGACTAAAATGAAAGAGTTGACCAAAGTAAGAGCTAATGAAGCTCAATACACTCAATTAGGACCAAAATAGGCTCATTACATCATCCTTTAGTTATCTAAACCTTCCTAGTGACTAAAATGGAGTCATTGACCAAAGTAAGACCAAATGAAGCTCAATACATTCAATTAGGACCAAAATGGTTCATTACATCATCCTTTGGTTATCTAAATCTTCCTAGTGATTAAAATGGATTCATGGACCAAAGTAAGACCAAATGAAGCTCAATACACTCAATTAGGACCAAAATATGCTCATTACATCATCCTTTGGTTATCTAAACCTTCCTAGTGACTAAAATGAAAGAATTGACCAAAGTAAGACCTAATATAGGCTCATTACATTATCCTTTGTTATGAAAATCTTCTAATGACTAAAATGGAGTCATTGACCAAAGTAAGATCTAATGAAGCTCGATACAATTAGGACCAAAATAGGCTCATTACATCATCCATTGGTTATCTAAACCTTCTTAATAACTAAAATGGAAGAATTGACCAATGTAAGACCTAATGAAGCTCAATATACTCAATTAGATCCAAAATAGGCTCATTACATCATCCTTTTGTTATCTAAACCTTCCTAATGACTAAAATGGAGTCATTAACTAAAGTAAGACCAAATGAAGCTCAATACACTCAATCAGGACAAAAAATAGGCTCATTACATCATCCTTTGGTTATCTAAACCTTCTTAATAACTAAAAT
>RYYW01000254.1:0-20984 GCA_013621005.1 Aeschynomene evenia | reverse complement strand
ATATACTTGGCTTTGAAGTTGAGTTGTATTTCTCCTTCATCTCTTGAGTCCATTCGTCCTTAGGGACCCGTCTTGTATAGGTTCTGAGTGCTGGAGGTGCCACTCCTGGCTCAGCGTCTGTTGCAACTACAACATCCTCTGTAATTGTCTGCAGAGGCTGATAGTCTCCATTCTCGATCCTATCCCATAAGTCCAGACTGGTGTGCTTGATGAACAGCGTCATCCTGTCACGCCAGTAGTCGAAGCTGTCTCCAAGGAACATCGGAGGTCTGTTTATTGAAGCCCATCTGATATGAATGCAGCTGGTGAATTCATATTTCCTTTCGTGGATCTTTTTCCTTGACACTGCTAAGTGCTCAACCCTTAAGGACCGAGCTCTGATGCCAATTGAAAGTTTATGTGTGCACGAGAAGGGGGGGGGGTTGATCGTGCAAGTTTTAAAAATTACCTTTTAAACTTTTACTTAGAAAGCTGTTTTTACTCAGAAGGTGGATTTAAGAGCTTGCAGCGGTAATAGCTTTCTGAGAAGATTAAGTTTCTGAGAACTTAGTCTTTCTAAGAAAGTTCCTATCTGAGTGGTCTTAAGAGAATGACTTTGAGTTATAATCTTTTAAACGCTTTCTGATTTTAATCAGTAATGTTTTCACAAGACCTCTTAATTAAAACCGTGGTTGAGTTTTTCTCAAAGCTTTATGCAATTAAAGAGTAAAGAGAAAAGCTTAACACAAAGAGTTTTATACTGGTTCGGTTATAACCAACCTACTCCAGTCCTCAACCTTCAGTTGAGAGTTCTTAGATATTCTTCTTAATGTGCCTTCTCAGACAACACTGCCTTTACCAAGTAAAGGACTTCCACCACTTCACAACCCGAAGTGGATTTCCTTACCTCACTCTAGAGGACTTCTTTGCCTTAAATACTTAAGGACTTCCTTGCCTCACAACAGAGGACTTCCTTGCCTTAAACACTTAAGGACTTCGAACTTTGCCTCAAACACCAGAGGACTTAAACTTGCCTTCACACAAAGAAGGACTTAGCGTTTTTCGAAGGTTTGATTTGATCGAAAATAACTACCAAGACTAAGTTACAAACCTAGTTTTACACTTAGTAGACTTCTAGAATTAACTTACAAAAGTAAGAATTTACACCAATTCAGAACTAGAAGATTTTGCAAAGTTAGAGAAACAATTTCGTAAAAATTGTCTTTCTGAGAAAGTTCTAAGTTTTCGCAAATGATTTTCAATTCAACAGAGTTTTGGCACGTTTAATCAAGATTTTTATCGCAAGAGTTTCGTCGCATTGCTCTGGAATTGAACTCATATATATAGGCATCAAAGAGCCGCGAAATTAGAAGCTTTCACTTTGCTTATGTGGCTGTGTCTTTTTCAGAACGGCTCCCTGCTACAGTCAGCGTAAAATGAGGAACTTTTCAGAACTGCACAGTGCGCGTGTTCCCACTTCCTTGGCTAGTTGTAGCAAGCTTTCTGAGACTGTTTGCACTTCCTTGAGTCCAGACACTTGGTTGCTTCTGAGTCCAACCTTCTAAGAGTTGTACGGACTTCTGAGGCGAACCTTCTGAGGGAAGACCCTTCTGAGAACTACTAGTCGCAAGGTCTTCTGAGACCTTTCTGAGGCGACAGTGTTCTTTCCTCAGAAACATGTTTTCACCTTCAGCGCTTCTGAGATCCTTTCTGATATCTTTGGCGCTATGATTTTGTCAATTGGTTTCAAGGCTACTTGATGTTTTGTCTTGATCTTTGCTCATGGCATTGCAATAATTTAAAGCTTTCTGAGACACTCAGCGCACATATTAGCAAAACCTTAAGTAAAATTTTATACTTATGGCTTACCTTGTTATCATTAAAACTTTCATAACTCTAAGAGAATTATGCTTAATTCTCTCAGAAGGGTTCTGGAGCTTACAGATGTAATGAGCCTATTTTGGTGCTAATTGAGTCTATTGAGCTTCATTTGGTCTTACTCTGGTCAAAGGCTCCATTTTAGTCACTGGGAAGGTTTAGATAAACAAAGGATGATGTAATGTGCCTATTTTGGTCCTAATTGAGTGTATTGAGCTTCATTTGGTCTTACTTTGGTCAATGGGTCCATTTTAGTCACTAGGAAGGTTTAGATAAACAAAGGATAACGTAATGAGCCTATTTTGGTCCTAATTGAGTGTATTGAGCTTCATTTGGCCTTACTTTAATCAATGGCTCCATTTTAGTCACTAGGATGTTGTAGATAACCAAAGGATGATGTAATAAGCCTATTTTGGTGCTAATTGAGTGTATTGAGCTTCATTTGGTCTTACTCTGGTCAAAGGCTCCATTTTAGTCACTAGGAAGGTTTAGATAAACAAAGGATGATGTAATGAGCCTATTTTGGTCCTAATTGAGTGTATTGAGCTTCATTTGGTCTTACTTTGGTCAATGGGTCCATTTTAGTTACTAGGATGTTTAGATAACCAAAGCATGATGTAATGAGCCTATTTTGGTGCAAATTGAGTGTATTGAGCTTCATTTTGTCTTACTCTGGTCAAATGCCTCCATTGTAGTCACTAGGAAGGTTTAGATAAACAAAGGATGATGTAATGAGCCTATTTTGGTCCTAACGGAGTGTATTGAGCTTCATTTGGTCTTACTTTGGTCAATGGCTCCATTTTAGTCACTAGGAAGGTTTAGATAACAAAGGATGATGTAATGTGCCTATTTTGGTCCTAATTGAGTGTATTGAGCTTCATTTGGTCTTACTCTGGTCAAAAGGCTCCATTTTAGTCACTAGGAAGGTTTAGATAAACAAAGGATGATGTAATGTGCCTATTTTGGTCCTAATTGAGTGTTGAGCTTCATTTGGTCTTACTTTGGTCAATGGGTCCATTTTAGTCACTAGGAAGGTTAGATAAACAAAGGATAATGTATGAGCCTATTTTGGTCCTAATTGAGTGTATTGAGCTTCATTTGGTCTTTCTTTAATCAATGGTTTCATTTTAGTCACTAGATGTTGTAGATAACCAAACGATGATGTAATGAGCCTATTTTGGTGCTAATTGAGTGTTTTGAGCTTCATTTGGTCTTACTCTGGACAAAGGCTCCATGTTAGTCACTAGGAACGTTTAGATAAACAAAGGATGATGTAATGAGCCTATTTTGGTCCAAATTGAGTGTATTGAGCTTCATTTGGTCTTACTTTGGTCAATGGCTCCATTTTAGTCACTAGGATGTTGTAGATAACAAAAGGATGATGTAATGAGCCTATTTTGGTGCAAATTGAGTGTATTTATCTTCATTTTGTCTTACTCTGGTCAATGGCTCCATTTTAGTCACTAGGAAGGTTTAATAACAAAGGATGATGTAATGAGCCTATTTTGGTCGTAATTGAGTGTATTGAGTTTCATTTGGTCTTACTTTGTCAATGGCTCCATTTTAGTCACTAGGATGTTGTAGATAACCAAAGGATGATGTAATGAGCCTATTTTGGTCCTAATTAAGTGTATTGAGCTTCATTTGATCTTACTTTGGTCAATGGCTCATTTTAGTCACTAGGATGTTGTAGATAACCAAAGGATGATGTAATGAGCCTATTTTGGTCCTAATTAAGTGTATTGAGCTTCATTTGGTCTTACTTTGGTCAATGGCTCCATTTTAGTCACTAGGAAGGTTTAGATAAACAAAGGATGATGTAATGAGCCGATTGTGGTCCTAATTGAGTGTATTGAGCTTCATTTGGTCTTACTTTGGTCAATGGCTCCATTTTAGTCACTAGGATGTTGTAGATAATCAAAGGATGATATAATGAGCCAATTTTGGTCCTAATTGAGTGTATTGAGCTTCATTTGGTCTTACTTTGGTCAATGGGTCCATTTAGTCACTAGATGTTGTAGATAACCAAAGGATGATGTAATGAGCCTATTTTGGTGCTAATTGAGTGTATTGAGCTTCATTTGGTCTTACTCTGGACAAAGGCTCCATGTTAGTCACTAGGAACGTTTAGATAAACAANTTGAATCGTGCAGGTTTTTTAAAATATGCTTCTAAAAACTTTTCTTAGAAAGTTGTTTGACTCAGAAAGAGGGTTTAAGAGTTGACAGCGGAATGTGCTTTCTGAGATAGTTAACGTTCTGAGAACTTTAACTTTCTGAGAAAGGTTCTTTCTGAGAGATTTAAGAACTGTTCAGAAATTGATGTTTCTTAAGCTCCCTGCTACTGTCAGCGCGAAATGAGGAACTTTTCTGACTTGTACAGTGCGCGTGTTCCCACTTCCTTGGCTTGTTGTAACGATCTTTCTGAGAATGAATGCATCGTCCATTGAGTCTTGACACTTGGTTGCTTCTAAGTCCAACTTTCTGAGAGTTGTACGGACTTCTGAGGCGAACCTTATGAGGGAAGACCCTTCTGAGATCACCAGTTGCCAGGTCTTCTGAGACCTTTCTGAGGCGACAGTGTTCTTCACTCAGAACTGCACTTTCACCTTTTGCGTTTCTTGAGCATCCTTTCTGATGTCTTTCACGCTATGATTTCTTCTTGTAATTCATAAGGTTACTCGTTGTTTGTCTTGATCTTACTCATGGAGTTGCAAAATTTTAAGCTTACTGAGACACTTAGCACACATATTAGCAATACCTTAAGTAAAATTTTATACTTATGGCTTACTTTGTTATCATTAAAACTTTCTATCTCTCTAAGAGAAATATAACAATTTCTCTCAGAAGGGTTCTGGAGCTTACAATCTCCCCCTTTTTGATGATAACAACTTAAGTCTTAAGATAATAATTTTGCTTAAGTTTTGAAGTGTTTCTGATTAAGTTCACAACTTACTCAGAAGGCACTTTTGCTTTCTTAGAAAATAACTTAGCTTTCTGAGAGAAGGCTTTGTTATTTTCTTAGAAGGCTTTGATAATCAACAGATAGATATGCAAAGTATGAGTACTGGTTTGGATTATCAGATATATAACATGTATTTCTTGATGATTAAGTATGTGAATTTCAGAAATACCAAGCTAATAAAACAAGAGATGCCAAAAACAAATGATATTTCATTAAATCCAAATGAGGTTACAAAAAAGTTTTTGGCTCCCCCTTAATTTGTTACTCCCCCTAAATCCTTGTTACTCCCCTAAATCCTAACCTAGTGTTTATATAGCCAAAATATTATCTATTTCTATTTCTACTCGCCCTTTGTTACATCAAAAAGGGTGGCTAACATAAACGCCATCATAGACTCAGAACTACTGCTTCCTAGCCATGTAGCGGAGAAGCCTACATATTTCCATCAGAATTTCGGCTTGACCCGCACTGGGAGGGCATTCTGGAGGGATCTCAGATGAGGAGATAGAAGGCTGTTGCGAAGAGGATGGTGGTGGAGGACGAGAGACCTCAGCCTCAAGTACAGAATCCACAATATCCAGCTTTTGATATTCAGGAATTCGTTCTATTTCTTCGTCAACTTCTTCTGCTCTAGCAGCCACTTCAGTAGAAGGCTGCTTCTGAGTGTCCTCAGAATCTTGAACCAGCTCCAAGGTAGCAGTTTGTTGACCCATTATCTCCGATGTCTGATCTTCATCTGGGATGTTGAAGGTAGAAATCTGTTGATGAATTGCTTCAATTATCTTTTCTTCATGAATCGACTCGAAAAGGGTTGAAGATGCATATAGGGTGAATTTATTTCCATCCTTCCGTTCTGAGGACTAAAATCACTTATGGAATCTGATATGGAGAGAGTTGGACGAAGTCGATCGTAGAGGAGAGGAGGAATTTTAATCACGTTGAAAGTAACAGTCCTGAAGATCCTTGTGTGAGTCTGTTTAAATTGACTCCTTTTGAAGGACCGCGGTTCAAAATTTCTGAGACATGAGTAACCTCATGGCTGTTTCTGACTGAGTCCAGCGCTGGTAGCTACTGTCATGTCAATATGTGCTAAAGCAGGAGTTTCTTTGTGTCCTTCTTTTCTCCTCGACTGCGCTTGCATTTGCTCTTGATTGCATTTGCATTTGTTTTCCTTTTTCTGATGTCACGACCCCAACTCGGATCCGTGACGGCAAATGGACACCGAGTCCCATGTCAGCTTAACTGATATCCACACAACAATCCAACAAACAACAACAATCACAACTACTTTAACATGCATATATCTCTAAAATCCTTACATATAATGCTGTCATAAAATCCTGCTTAACTCAGAAGTCAACATAAATACAACAAGTCTAATTAGACTACAACACTACACATAACTGACTTAACACTGTTTGTAATCTTATGGAGCACACTACAGAACAACTACTAAACATACGCCTCTAAACCGTGAGCCTCACCAAAGCTAAGAGCTTGGAGGAACGGAAGGATTCGCTCCTTGATCTCCCTGAATCTGAAAATGTTTGTATGATGGGTGAGCCATACACTCAGTGAATAAACAGGTTATAAGCAGTGTATAAAGCATATAACAGTGCAATGCAGTCACAACATAACCAATAACATGTATGTATCGTTCCTTCGTTCTTATACAGTCTCTTTATCTTGGTAGCTTTACCTATGACACCTGGAGCTCGCCCCGATCATGTTCATAGGAAGTATGGATGTCCCGCGAGCTATGCCCTCATCAGATACATACTGAGAAACCCCGTGAGCTATGCCCCTCATCAGGTTTCCCATTTACAACCCGCGAGCTATGCCCTCCTCAGGTCGTTTTACCATCTCTTAATTCCTTCAATTTTTATCTTATTTAGCGTATAGTGGCACATATCATCATAATCACAGCATAAGTAATTCATCATCATCTTCACAACATTTACATAGAACTCATGCATCACCGTTTCATCATCACATCCTCAGCATCATATCATAAATACAACGACATCATAAACATCCAAGTAATAAGTTTGGGGTAGTGGTGAACGAATGGATTTGAGTAACTAACTTTAAAATATGAAAATTTTGAGTTAAGTCTTGAAAATAGAGTTTTAGTACTGTGCTGTAATCGATTACATACCCCCGTAATCGATTACCAACATCAGATTTCGCACTGGAAGGAATTTTTGTAAATTTTGGCAGCCTGTAATCGATTCCAACCCGTGGTAATCGATTACAGTAATCGATTACAGAGTCTTGGTAATCGATTACAGTAATCGATTACCAAGTCGTTGTAATCGATTACTACCTGGGTCAGAGGCGAAATTCTGCAGAAAATTGTTCGAAAATCATCCCCAAATCCACATTTCACCACAACCCATTCAAATCAAACACAACCAGTATACAATATCAATCATCTATCATCCAATCTCAGTCCCTACAACTATCATAGTAAGAAATCCACAGATTCAATCAAATTCATACATAAACCACAAATAACCCATTACTCACAATTACTCCAATGACTCCAAGACACACCCGGAGCTAAGATGAGCTAACCCGGAGCTTCTCTAGCTGGTTGAGACCCTAGGGAACACATCATAAACCTCAGATTCTCAACAAAATAGAAAACCCCCAATCTTAAGCCCTAAAACCCAAATCCGAAAAATTAGAGAGAAAATACTCCAAGAGAGAAAAAGAGATACACTACACTAACCCACATCACTACAAATTTAAGTTTTTCCCCAGCGACATTTGTTGTTACTAAATGTATTGAGTCGTTGGAATAAACACTAATCCTAACAATAAAATTGTTGCTGCGTGTCGTTACAAAAGGTGCCGTTGCGAAAAGTTTTGCAACCACCTTGATGTCGCTGTCAAAACTAATATTTTTCTCGACAACAATTGTCGCTAGCATAACCAACTTATGCTAACAACTTTAGTTGCGGCCTTAGATGATATGTGTCAGCAACTTTAGTCGCGGCCATAAACAAATTTTGCCAACAACTTTTGTTATGACCTTAACACACTAACCTAACAACCTTAGTCGTTGCCAAACTAGCCTACGCCGACAACCTTGCTTGCGGCCATAACCAATGTGATAGTGACCATAATTTTACTATCTTAATGCAACAAAAAAATATCGCTACTATAAGGTATTTTTCCCAACGATTTATATAGCTATAAAAGTTTTGAACAATTTTTATTTATAAATAGTTGCATTTCATATTATTATTTTGTAATGAATTTAATTTACTATGCTAATAATTAATATGATTTACAAATATAAATATAATTTTTAATGATGATAAATTTGAAATGTAGTAAAATTAACTAAAATAATATTTTTTGAAATACAAAATATTCTGGTCACATCCTATATTGTTTACAACTAATAACAAAACAACTTAGAATAACAACAAATAAATATCTACTGGAAATCAAAATAACATGAAAGTTCACTTTAGATCTAAAAATAAAAAACATGCTGCTATATTTAATCATTTAAAACTACTCTTCTAGTTGAATATCTTCTCAAATCATCTATATATATCATCACTTGCTCACCTGCAATGTTTCAATTCAAACATAAGAGTTAAAACAAATATTTGTGTTTACTAAATAATTTTAGTATAATCATTATATTCAACAACTACTCATACCAAGGATGTTAGTCCTCTAGAAAATAAAGCTGCTATCTTTTCTTCAACTTGTTTCTCCATCTTTTCATCAAGTTGTTTTTCCATTTCTTCTCTCTTGTTCCGCTCTTCTTGAAGTAAAGTTTCAACCTCCTTTAATTTCATTTCAAGGTTCTCTCGCTTTCACGTTCATTCTCCAATTGTTCATGAAAGCGAGTATCAGATCTTCCTTTGATTGGCCTAACTCCTGATCCAAGACCGCGACAATAGAAAGATCTTTCTCCTACAACTGATACAAAAGCTGAATTGATTAAGGAGTCTTTATCCGCATGTTCATCTATGTCTTGTAATATTTGTGATGAAGCTTCTTCAACCTTTTTCTGTAAGAAGACAATATACAATCAAAAGTATAAATATATAATTGACAAATAAAATGGTATAAATTATAAATCAAATATCACCATATTACCGCAACTTCTTCGGAAGCCTCATCTACCCATTGGCCATTGTTTCTCAAGTGCGTCATTCGCCATAAATCTTGAAAATTAGGTTCTTTTCCTGTTTCAGGATTTCTCTACAAACAAACAATTGATTCACCACATAGTAAATTACAAGTTGAATAAAATATTTAAAAGTAAAGTGACTAATATTCACTAAATTTTACCGCATCATAACTAACAGCTTGAAATGATTTTCTGCCACAAATATGATTGATAACTTGTTTAGCTCTATTGCGTTTAGCTCTATTGCCTAGATAAATACATATAAACATGTTTATTATTTGTTTAGCATATCATAATAATATATTTATAATGAGAAGAAGATTCCATACATACCTTAAAGGCATCGCTTGAAAAATAGTTCACCAAATATGCCCAATCATCTTCATCTATATCATCGGGTTTGCTTTGCAAAGCCTCTTCATTTGTTTCATACTTCAAGAAGTGTTCATGAAGCCTTGCTCTATGACTTCGATAAAGATTGCTTGCAACTTGAAGAATGGTTTTTCTATTATGCTCTGTAGCCTCAATATCAAAAGTATCCTATATACTCAAATTAAAATAGAGGTACTTTTAATTCAAAGTCCAAACAAGTTAAAAGAAAGTTTTAAATAAACAAATAATAGCCACTAGGCAAGACAATTGATCAATTTTTTTTTTTGCAATAATTCAACTACAAGTATCATCTCGAAGCGAGCCTAAAAATATATATATAAAAGCAATAAGACAATAGAAAAAACAAAACAAGAGAAAATTAAAGATACTAAGGAATTAATTCCTAACAGCAAAACACAGTCACATACACCATATATGAAAGCCACTTATGACATTCTTCCTCCTGCAACCTTTTAATATAAATAGCACCATAATAAGAATCAGAACCACTTGTAGTATAATTGTTTTCTACACACCTCTTTTTAAATCCTTAAACCACCTATCAACCCAAAAAAGTAGTGTGTCACACACCACACCCACCGAGATTATTTCATGATTGAAAATTTTTCTATTTTGAACATTCCATATCACCCAAAGGCCAAATCACAATTAGAAACATTGACAACTATATTGTGCTCCCATGATAATCTTTCATCTATAACCACCCAAGACTTTCACAACCTTAAAGATATTTTTATGACAATAATTTGTTTCACAATGATTAATGGTATCAAATTCATTATTACACCAAATATCATAATTTATCATCTCAACAACAGAGGCAAGTAAATCACATCTATTACACATTTAAGAAAATAATAGGACAAAAATATAATATATATTAGGTGGAAGAGTAAGACTTACCAAAACTTTCAATATTATCTTATCTTTTGCTTCTTGAGGAACTTTCATCCACTTAGTCACATTCAAAGGAGCATTCTTTTGAACGATTAAGGATATTTCAGTAACAAAATCTGAAGCTCCAGGTCCAACAGCAACCATTTTGTCATGTGGAATAATAACATGTAACTTTCCTGTAGCACTTTTTCGTTTCTTTTTTGCCACACTTAGACCAGTAGTTTTTCCTCTTCCTCTTTTATTAGTATTTGAACATTCTATGGGATTGTCTTCATAAAAAAAAAGAACATAAAGAAAAAATGTATGACAAACATATTTTAAATTAAAAAATTGAAATAAAAAACAATGCATTGAATCAAACAGGAAAACTAAATAAAGAATTAAACAAAAAAATATGTGTACCTGCTTGTGGTTCATTCATATTAGCATTGGAATGATTCATACAGTTTAAAACTATATCCCCATTTGAGGGTGTCACTGTTGAATGCAAAAAGAAAACTTAGTATTTGGTATTAAATTTATATTGTAATTTTTTTTGATAAATAGCCATGAGCATCCAAGATGGGAAAGCACATGGGAACAAAGAATAAACTTGTGACATCCACGCTCACAAACTTAGTTTCGTTAAAAAATCGAATAAGCTAACAAAAAGTCCAACTTAATGAAGAAAAAGAGTTATAAATTTGCATGAGAGAAGTGAATGCGACAAGTTATATTCTAAAACACAATCTAATAAGTAGCCGAGGGGACAAAAGAAATCAGTAGTAGCAAGGGACAAATACAAAAGCAATAGCTACCAAACAAAAGTAAAAATAGACAATCATATCAAACAGGTGAATAAAAGAGAATAAATTATTGATACCTTCTTGTTGTTGAATCACATTATTATTTGAAACATTCTTTTGTCTAGAACTTGATGATAACGTCATTGCTAAATTCAAAGCTGAAACTTAAAAATAATCTTTATCACATATTTTGTATATAGATTAGACATAAGGGGCAATCAGACTATTTCTTTCTACATATTAACAAGACTACAATGAAAAATAAAAGCCAAATAAACTAAATAAAAGTGCAGTATTTATTTGATTATATCAATTTAGATACTTAACTATTTTATAAACTATCAATAAATACTACACTATCATAGAATAAATGCAAACAATTAGAAACAGTAGTTGCACGCACAAATAAATCAAATAGAAACAGGAAAGAGAAACATTTTATACATCACTTAGTCTATATAGTTCAAGCTCTCAATGAATATGCTCTTTCTCATAGCACCAATGTAGTATTGACCTTTCACAACATCCCATATATAGATTCCCTTATCACCACTCCTATTTTATTTGCCTACCCTCCATGTTCAGAGTGAAATACTCCCTCCCTAGTGTGTCTCATGCAACTCTCACAATTATATAATTCGTCCATATTTCTCCACCCCTCATCACACTCATACACCACCATTTTCTAAAATTACTATATGAATTATATAAGAGGTATTTTTTCGATAATTAAAAAGGTAAATGAAACATTCCCAGACATGACACAACAACCTATGACTTCCATGTTGAGCAAGGAGACAAAAAATAATACTTTATTAATGATAAAAATATTACAAACTCAATATTACTAATGCACCTTACAATATTTAATGCACATGAGACACTCACTATAATTATTTTATACACTCTTGAACACTACACCACTCTCTATATCTCTCGACACTCCTTACATACACTGCCACACACTCACGTGACTTTATTACAGTTACTGCACTAGCTTTCACTCTTGCTTACACATTGTCACTGCACTCCACTTTGCACACATGCTAGACTTTGTTAAACACCCACATATATACATTTTTCAAGTTGATTCTCTTCACTCACTTTTTCATGATTTTAATATTTTATAATTAATGATTAATAGATATTTTTTAATTATTTATTCTTTCTTTATTTTAATCTCTAGATGTTTCTAATATTATTAACTAAAACTTTAATTCATAGAAACTTTCAGCATTTGATTTTCTAATCCATGTGTGTATATAAGTCTAGAACTAATATTATCTCTCATTCTAGACATACACATGATATAGGAATTTAAACTAAAGCAAGAGTAACATGTAAATTTATACCAATAAAAGTAAACATCATGTCAAAAGGATAAAAACAAAGACAACACCAAAGACGAGCCGAGAATTGCAGCAACGATACCACATTCCACAGGTTACAGTACAAGCACATGGTCTAAGATGAGAGGCTAGTGTGTAGCACCCAATCAAACACAAACTATTGGTGATGAAATTTGAGGTAAGAGGTAGAGAAATGAAAAGGCTGGGTGAAATTTAGGTACATGCATGGATATTTTTTCCTCTTTTTGATACTCAAATATCCAAAATGAATTGTCTCTCTAATCAATAAAATGAAGGAAAAATACAGAGCCAAGCCATACAATTTACTCATCATATGCATTCATTTATATACTGATAGCAATAAAATAAAAATTTAATGATTGTATAAGAAAACTTACCTCGCTCACCAACATGGAAATAATTAATTAAAGAGAACAACTTGTTTGAGGGTGCATGAACATCTTCAAGATGAGCAACAATTGTGAGTGCATTAAGGAGAAGCAGAGCACCAAAGAAAATGAAATAATTGTAATTTGTCTAATTAAGAACAAAAGAACAGTGAAAACATAAAAACTGTAAAAGAATCGTGGCTACTTGGCTAAAATAATGGAGGGAAATAAAAATCAGGATTTAAGGCTTTTACCGCTAAAAAATGGAGGGAAATGAAAAAGTGGTAACAATAACACTTGGTATATAAAGGTAACAATAATGCTAATTAAACAATAAAAAACCAGCCAATATAATCAATGACGTATTTTGGTTTTATTTTTTTCCCAAATAATCATTGAGATTGTAATGGGCTGAGTAATTATAGCTCAAAATCTTTTTTATTGACTGATTTAACTGATTTTTTATTGTACAAATAGGAATATTCTAAATAAATAAATAAATAAATAGAACAATCATTGTCAAATTTTACTTGGCAAATAAATAGAACACACGTTCACGAAAAATAGAGTATATACAACTAAGTTCCAACTCATGAGGGGTTCCACAATTAAAATAATGAAAAAAAAGAATAAAAAAAAGTCACATGAATACAACTAATAAGCTCTTTTTTTTTCCCCAAAATAATTGTTAATATTTTAATGGATTAAATAATTATGTTCTTAAATTTTATTTGTTAGTTAGTTTGGTTGGTCTTCCATTATATATATAGCAACATTGTTCAAATAATTATAAAAAAAAAATATATAAGCTATATTAAATGCTCGTGTACTTAAATATGAATTATATATTGCAAAAAATAGAGTAACATACCAAAGATAAGCATGTTAAGATAACTCTGAATATTCTTTACTGGAGAACTCATAAATTACTTATACCAAATAATATAATAGTTTAATTAGAAAATTATGTGAGTTACTAGTTAAGTAAAATTTATTTATAAATGTGCTAAAAAAGTTAACTAGAAGTTTAGAAGAACAATAATAATTAAAAATTATGTCATACTCTATTTCAATATCTTCATTATCTGAATAATCTTCTTCATTTATGGAAGATTCATCTTGATCTTCATAAGTTTCATAGTCACTTGATCTATCTGATTCTTCTAATTCTTCATTTTCATTAAGAATATCGTTATCAAAGCTTAACCCACCAATATCATCTCTATTTAAAACATCACCACCTTGGTCTAATAATTGTTCTTCTACTATTTGACGTGTAGTAGCTAACTCATCTAATTGGTATGGTTCTGAGTCATCTTCCTCTTCAGGCAAATCAAAATTATTTCTTGGCCCAATTTCCACTGCAGTGTGCCACTTTTCATTGTCACTATGTTTTACATAATATACTGATCCAGCTTGAGAAGATAAAATATAGGGATCATCAGTGTAATATAATCTTGTGATATCTACACTAATATTTCCATACTCATCTTTCTTGTACCCTTTGCCTTGATTTCGACCTTGAGATGGGGCCTCAAACCAATCACATTTAAATAATATAACAAAGTTATTAGCCAAATATCTTATTTCTACTATTTTTCTTATCACCCCGTAATAATCAAGTTGTCCAGAAAAGTCATCACCCTTCACAATCACACCACTATTTTGGGTTTTTAGATGTTGTTCAGCATCTTTAGTACGAAACTTTAAACCATTAAAAATATATCCATTATGATTAAGTACACGACAATCTGGACCTCTTACTAATGCTACTAATTGGTCATTGACTCTTTCATCACCAAGCTCTTGTAATCGAATCACCTATACATAAATATAAATATTTAGAAAAAAAAAACTTAGGAGATACATGAATAGAAACACATTTATCAGTATAGTTTGAAATAAATGTAATATATTGAACATCTTATTAAAAGAAAGAAAAAGAAGTCATGCATCAATCTTAGTACCTCCTTTTCAAACCATTTGTGGAATTGTTCCTTATGTCTCTTTTCTACATTTCTACAATGTTCATTTCTTATTAAAGTCATGTGCTCCCTGTAAATCGAAAAACATGTGATAAGACACTAAATTAAAAATAAATTATATATATATATATATATATATATATTTAATACACACACAAATTATGATTTTAGTCAAAATAAATAAGGAACGATAATACATACTCAATCCAAGGTCTGACCTCTTCACAATTTTGTAATATGTAGAAATGAGCTTGTTGAATTTCATTATTGCTTAAAGTTTCCCATGAACATGCTCCTGTAGACCTACCATTATTATTGAACACAGATAGGCCAATGCATTCATCAATTTCACCTTCCATATATCTATCTGCTCGGTTCAATCTAGACTCCATATCAGTCAAATATCTAGCACAAAATATCATGCATTCTTCAGCCACATAACCTTCAGCTATAGAACCTTCCGGGCGTGCTTTGTTACGTACATAACTCTTTAGAACGCGCAGGAATCTAATAAAAAACAAAGAATTATAAATGGGTGTGCATGATTATGTAGTAAAGTATGAGTTTTAAATATCAAATATTTTCAATTAAGAAAAAGTTTACCTTTCAACAGGATACATCCATCTATATTGAACTGGACCACCAAGTTTTGCTTCATTTGCTAAATGAATTGGCAAATGAACCATAACATCAAAGAATGCTGGGGGAAATATACGCTCCAACTTACAGAGAGTCGTTGCAATATTTTTCTCTAGATGATCTAGCTCATCAATTTTTATTACTCTAGAGCACAAATCACCAAAGAATAAAGACAATTCGATTAATGGATCACACGCATCCTTTGGGAGTAATCCCTTTATGGCAAGTGGGAAAATTCTCTCAAATAGAACATGATAATCATGACTCTTAAGCCCAGAAATTTTGCATTCCTTTATATTAATGCAACGACTTATGTTTGAGGCATAAGCATCAGGAAACTTCACCTCCTTTATCACTTTACAAAACCTTGTCTTTTCTGATGTTGACATCGTGTATCGCGCAGCAGGAATTATGTATTTATCTCCATTTCTTACGGGATGAAGTGGTCGCTTGAGTCCCATGTGTTGCAAATCTAATCGAGCATTTAAGCTATCTTTTGTTTTGCCTTCAATATTCAATAATGTTCCAATAATACTTTCACAAATATTTTTTTCAATATGCATAACATCTAAGTTGTGTCTCAACAGAACAGTCCTCCAATAAGGCAATTCAAAAAAAATACTTTTTTTCTTCCAATTGTGATGTATCTCTTCATTTCGCTTTCTTTTTTTTGTAGCTTTTCCAAAAGTTATTGGCTGTAAATTTTCAAGGTGGGTTATCACGTCATCTCCACTCAATGGTCGTGGTGCAAATCTTACCTCCTTTGTATTGTCAAATGAGCTCTTATTCTTACGCCAAGGGTGATCAATAGGTAAGAACCTGCGATGACCCATATAACAATGCTTGCGGCCATATTTCAAACGACAAGAACTAGTTTCTACATGGCAACATGGGCAAGCTAATGCTCCTTTAGTACTCCACCCAGATAACATTCCATAAGCAGGAAAGTCATTAATAGTCCACAATAATGCAGCATGCAATCGAAAATTTTGTCTTGACAATGCATCATAGGTCTCAATACCTACATCCCATAATTCTTTTAGATCATCAATTAATGGCTGAAGATAAACATCAATGTCATTCCCAAGACTCTTTGGACCAGATATAAGTAGAGATAGCAAGAAATTTGGTTGTTTCATACATAACCAAGGAGGTAAGTTATAAGGAATCAAAACAACAGGCCACATACTATAAGAGGTGCTCATCATACCAAAAGGGTTGAAACCATCTGATGCTAACCCAAGTCTTACATTACGTGGATCAGAAGAAAAAACTCTATGTTGATCATCAAAAGTTTTCCATGTCATAGAGTCTGCAGGGTGTCTCATAACTCCATCATCAATTCTTTTACTCTTATGCCATCTCATATCTTCTGCAATTTGCTTTGACATAAATAATCTTTGTAATCTTGGTTTTATAGGAAAGTAGCGGACTATCTTATTAGGAATATTTTTCCTCTGCTTATTGCCTTTGTTGCTTTCTTGCCATCTAGATTTCTCACAAATAGGACACTTATCAAGTTCTTTGTAGTCATCTCCCCTATACAAAATACAATCATTAGCACAAGCATCTATCTTCTCATAATCAAGTCCAAGATCCTTTATAATCTTTCGAACCTCATACATTGAGTCAGGAAGAACATTTCCTCCGGGTAAAGCTTCCTTTAGTAATTTCAATAGTGAATCAAGTGAGGTATTGCTCCATCCATGAAGACATTTCATTTGAAAAAGACGCATGATAAATGATAATTTGGAAAACTTTTCACATCCAGGATATAGTTTTTGTTCAGCATCCTTTAATAATCCATAAAACTTTCTAGCTTCTATGTTTGGCTCTTCAGAAACATTACTAGGCATACGTTGACCAAATCCATCATCTCTATCCATGTTAAATGATTGATACATGTCGTGAAGTAAGGTGTAGGTCTGAGCATCATCACTTCTTTCGTTACCATTTGTAACATCATTGTTATCATCATTAGAGTCATTATTACCACTATCTGAAGAGTCATCACTTGCACTTTCTCCATGATACTCCCAACAATTATAGGTTAGTTGAAACCCCCATTTCAATAAATCATCCTTGACACCATCTCTTGACTTATAGTAAACATTATTGCATTTACAACATGGGCACCTAATACTTCTTTTGGACTTGGCATAAGAAAAAGCAAATTCTAAAAAAATCATCAACTCCTTTTAAATATTCTGGCAAAGTTCTATCTTGAAGTTTTATCCACTTCTTTTTTTGTTTGTTCATGATACAACTCCTAACAATTTTAAATACTGTGAGATACAAATAATAATTATAAAAAAATGGAAAAATGTTTATTGTACAACATAAAGTATATATATTCAACTAGTATTCATCGTATAAGATACGCTTGTAGTACACATTACAAATAAAGAAATGACATATGTTGGATAGTTGTTGGATGATATTCTTATTGTACATATTATTTTAATTAAATGAATTTGTTTGCAATTTAGGTTCTGAAATCTGAATTAGTTCTGCAATTTTGGAATTGGTTCTAAAATTTTGGTTATGCAATTTTGCTTCTTAATGATTTTTGTTTTGTTCTAAACTGGTTCTGCAATTTTTGAATTGGTTCTGAAATTTGAATTGGCTCTGCAATTTCAGAATTGGTTGTGGTTTTGTTTTGGTTCTTAATTTTGTTATGGTTCTAATCTAGATTCTTAATTATGTTATGGTTCTTAATTCTTTGGTTTCTTGGTCTGAAGTATATTTCTAGTTCTTAATTCTACACTAGTTTTGCATTTTTTGGTTAATAGGAAATATAGGATGTCTCAAACAATTGGAAGAAGGGGAAGAAGAAGAAGATGATTATGACATTGAAGATACATGAGGATTTGAGTTTGAGATTTATGTAATTGAATTTTTGATTTATGATATATGATTTGATTTTTGATTTTGAATTTTTCTTCAACCGTAAATCATGACTTTGTGGGTTGGTTCTAAAAACTACATGATGTTTGGTAGTTAATCATGAATGATGATGGGGAGTAATTTTAGCAATGATTATAGGAGGGAGTGTTAATATAATATGTACTAAACTTTTGTTCTATCCTCCAAATATATATAAGGGGTTCAAGCTATTAAAAGGGAAAAACAAATCAGGAACTCAACTATGGGATCAACATATAGGCTCCTAGTTCTTTGGGATATGGATATTATTTCTAATCATATTCCAAACAATATTATAGCAAATATTGTTGCAGACCATCCTAATCAATTTACAATCTAACCAATTCACAAATATACATACATTAACAATATCGAAGTGTTATTAAGTGTCTAGAAGAAAATTGAGTGTATAAATTTTATTTTACATAAAAATTAGTGTTATAAATTTTAATATTTATATGAAACTTAAAAATTGCTGATATAGTTTTTTAATAAATATGAACAAATTTTTTCTACACAGTGATAAAAATAAAGGTCAACCTTTTAGATTTGATTCAGTATTATACCTATGATAAATAAATCAAGTGTGACTCTGTGAGTAAGAGAGAATGACTTTAAAATATTTTCATTGAATTGACTAACCTGTCGGCCGGAGTGCCCTCACAATTTTGAGAGTTTGCAGCACTTTTCTCTATATATAAAAAATACATAATAATTAAAAAAAAGAAATAATGTAATGTAAAAAGAAATTAAAATTACAAAAAGATAACACACATCTCAAAGTAACATTCTAGCTAGCTATTATTAGATTAGGAACATTATCTCTTGTATGAGAATGATGGTGTGGTGAGAATTGACATAGTATTAGGATGATTAAAATGTATGTATCACAATAATCATAATCATTTGAAAACAAAAAAGAAACCTATACCTTGATGACAAATACTTTGGCACCTCAATTCTATTTTTTGTTTGAGCTCACAGTAATTTCACTTCTCTTATGCCTCACCAATGGATCATATTTATAAAGAGTGGAAAAAGATTCTTTTAAATGGAATATCAATTGATAAGTTTAAAAGGAATATGAGAGAAAAAAGTTTAAAAAGATTGGTTTGTTATGTTAATTTAGGATTCTAGAAGATTTAGTTTAGATTTTAAAATAATAATAAAAGATATGATTAAAAAGCTAGTTTCATATTTATAAAACTAAAAAATAAATAGCAATTTTTACAAAATATTATGGATGTTTAAATTTTATTCTCTTTTTCTTATAAAATTAATATATAAATACTCAAATATATAATTAGTAACTTATTCTTAAATATATATTTTATTTTATAGGTTTTAGTATATCAAAAATTTATTTTATTTTCACATTTTTAATTTTTACTTTTATCAAAAAAAATTAAAATTAAATAAATAAGTTTGTTAGCAATTATTCCAATTGATTTTGGAACCAATGAAACTAATTTTTTTTAGAAATATGCACTTAAACAATGTCCATACATTAAAAAAAGTACAAAAATTTATTATCGATTTCATATTTTTGAAATTTTTATTTTTAATTTTGAAAAATATGTATCCAATCAACTAAAACTTGAATTTAATATTTATAAATAGATATTATGAAAATATAATTAGCATTTTCTAATTTTAAATTTAAATTTTGATTTTAAAAAATCAAAATTCAAAATATAAACCTAATAATTTTTATAAATACTTTTTTTTATAAAAACTATATAAATGTATTCATAGAAGATAAGTACTGCCTATCAAGTTATATTTTTAAAATATTAATACAATTACATGATAAATGATATGATGTATATAAAATAGAAAAGGTCCTTACGCTACTTTTGTGAAAATAATAATAAGCTCAAACTTTTTTTTTTAAATGAAATATAAGGTAGTTACGTTATTTCAGGAAAAATGTGTGCTTGAAACTTGTAAGTGGGCTCTAGAGTGGTTGTATAGTTTGAAACGATTTGAACATATTTTAAATGAGATTATTTTATATTTTTATAGGAATTATATAAAAAGATTATGGATTAAAAAAATTAATAAGTTAAGGAGAGTTTTATCATATCTTTATACGAATATACATAGATAAGATTTAATTAATTAGTAAGTTTCTACACTTTCAACGAATTTTTAATCAATTTCATCAAAATTTTTAATTGGACTCCAATATTTTTTTGAAAAATCAATCACATGATCCCTTGCCATAAATGATTGTTAAAAATCAAATTTTACTGAATAATTAGAAATATAATAATGAAGATGATGATTTTGGAGACACTCAATATAATTACACCATAAACCTTAGTATTTATCTTTCGCTTGAAGTTATCGCAACAACATTAAGTGTCGTTATTATAAGTATTCATCTTTTTGTAGCAATGTTTATCCCAACAATATCGGGTGTTGTTATCATTAGTTTTCATCTTTCACAACAACAAACCAATTTGTTGTCATTGAACTCAAGCTATCCCAGCGACATTTAGTATTGTTGTTATAAGGTTCATAAATTCCAACAAAATTTCAATTTGTTGTCATTGAAGTTTAGCTCCGCCAATGACATTAGGTGTTGTTGGCATTAAATCTAACTTTTGGCAGCGACATTAATAATTGTTGCCATTAGT